>VWZV01009598.1:133231-250420 GCA_013397155.1 Irena cyanogastra | reverse complement strand
CGGGACGGGACGGACCGGCACTGCGCGGGGGCAGCGCCCCCCCGCGGGCGGCGGCGGCCGGGCCGGGTCGGGTCGGGTCTGGCCGAGGGGAGGCCACCCGCGGCGGGAAGGGCCCCTGTGGTGGGAACGGAGCGGCCGCGGAGCGCCCGGGCACGGGCTCGTCCTACGTGTCCGAGCGAGGCGCTGCCGAGGCCGCACGGGTTGTTCCGTGCGGTGGGAGAGGTCCTGGGAAGCGTAAAGCGGGGAGTGAGAGAATTCAGGTTGGGATGCTAATAGTAGGAAAGAGTCCTAGCTCTGATAGAATGCTTCGTTGCGGGGCATCAGAGGTCTGTTAACACTGACATACTCTTAGGCTACATCCCGTTACCCCACCCCAGCCCCCGCAGCTGTCTGAATTAAGAGAAGAAAGCGCGAGGCTGAAAAAAACATTTAAAGTAATGCTGTTCTATAGCAACAGGGAAGGAAGGAAGGATGTGAGTAGCGAGATTCCGAAGAGAAAGTCTCTCAGTGCAGTTGAAGAAGTAATGTGTAGCTCTGTAGAGAGAGCACTAAGCTACGTGCTCCTGCGAGCTATTGAAAGTCATTAGACATCATTAACATCATTAGACACCATGAACACGGCCGTGCATGCCCAGGGTTGCAGGGAGGCTGCAGCGCCCTGATCCCGGCAGCCCTGCTGCCAACGTAGGACTGGTGGAATGATTCCATAAAAAACTGGGCAGTCACCGTAGCAGTGATGGTTGGACAGTAAGTTTCCAGGTAAGCAAGGATCAGAGCTGGGGCGATATGTGTGTGTATGTGGGGGGGGGAGGTGTGTACTTGTTTTGGGGATTTTGTGTGTTGGTGATGCCTGACTATTTCCGCTGTAGAACAAAACCAGCATCCTTTAGGTGACTTGAGATACAGGTGAATGTTTCTCCTCAGCTGGGGAAGCCAGCTGTAAACAAAACAGAGACTTTTCAGAGTACCTTTACAGAGTGGGGTGAAACTGAAAGATATGGAATAAGCATATTTCTGTAGTGTCCCGTTGGTTAGTACCAGAATATATTAGCACTTTAAAATCCCAGTAGAAATCTATGGAGTAAGAAAACAGAGAGAATTCTTACTACACTTTGTCATTTATCTCGCTGGTTTTGATTTTGCCTGGGTACTAGCAAGTGCCCCTAATGCTTTGGAGTTTTTTTGTTACATCACGAGCTTGTCTTTCAGATTTAGCTGACTGAAGTGGAATAAAATAATCTCATATATAATGGGGTACGTTTTCCTGGCAGTGGATTTCGGAAGATAAGCAGAAGTTAAAAGAATATTCCTAGATTATAATAGTTCTCTTTGGTAGTAAAAAATTTTTATTTCATATTCATGGGCCAGTAAAACTTCTTGTGAACTCCTTGTTGACTTCAGAATAATGTTAATATAAAAATTAACAGTAGCTTCTGCATTCAGTTGTGTCTGTGTAGAGCTGGCTTCTCTATTTATAATTAGCAGTGTCATCTGTGAGGCATAAGTAGGCAAATTTGTGTTTGGATGCGTCAATCTCTGATCTTGATATTAACTTTTAATATTACTTACTTTAATTTGTGACTGTTGTCCTGGAGTGGTGATCTGTTGATGTAAGAAAAGGTACTGTTATAGTTTATTAAACTTACTGACCATTACACTTAAGTTTCAGATGAGTATTTAAATCTTATTTTTCCAAGTGATTCCAACAACTTTTAAGGACAGGTTAAGTCTATTACTGTTTTTGCAGAAAATTTCCAAATAGTACTGTAACCCCCAATCAAAAGTTCTGCTGTTCTGAACCTGAAGTTATTCATGGGTGTACTAAAGATCATTAGGTAATGCTGCAAAGGTACTGTTCAGTTTTCTAAGAAATTATTTATGTCTGGATTGAGAGTAGAAAGCAGGAAATTAACAGACAGATTTGTGTAAAAGAAAAAAAGAGGGATTTGTTGGCTGAGGACTTTTGTTGCCCTTTAATAGGTCAGATGGTATTTATATATATTTTCGGGGAAAATTACAAATAAAACTAAATTTTCATCTGTAACTCTATATAATAAAATCATACAGAAGAATAGTTACATTCTTAATGGACTTTCTGGTGTTTTAATGAAAAATATTTAATACTAACACATCTGAAAGTTTGATCTCCATGAATCTTGGTTCTTGGTAGTGCTCACTTGGAAAGTGAAGAGCAGGTTTTCGTTTTACAGTATGAAACGCAAATGGAACGTAAAATATTCCTAAAATACTCTGTTTATATGTTAGTGCTAGGTAGAGCATTTTGATTTTATAGCATTTCAGGCATGTTTTTACAAATGCAAGCATCAAGACAGATGAAATAGAAGGCAGTAGTGAATCATTACAGACATTAATAAATGGACTATTTGAGGTATGTGTAGGTTGAGATGAAGAAGGAAAAAGTGTTGGCTCTGAAAACTGATTTGCTCTGGATTTTTTTTTGTGTAACTGTCCAATAAGATATCTAGCTTATGGTTTAGCACAGGAAAAAAATATTAAATGACCAAATAGCAAATGATAATTTCTACAATGTTGACACAAGAAATCTAGTTTAGTATTTTACTGAGCGTAGCAAATTGTCCAGGACTGCAAAAGCTGGCAATCTATGTACATGGCAAGTAGAAATTTTAAATGCTCACTTTTGTCCATAGGAAGATAAATTTTAAGATAATTAGTTGAATAATAAGACTTGTACTAAACCTACTTGGGTTTGTATGCCTCTCAGCATGGCATTAGCAGTCTGATACACTCAGTAAACAGTCTGTCAGATGATGTGTCTTTGAACTAAAACCAGCTGTCTCCAATAAAGAAACAGAAAAAACACAGGCAAGTTCCTGTGGGGCAGTTCACTGGGAGGTAGAGTTGACATCATTTATTTCCTATACTCAGGAAATAACCCTATCAATAGCTCCTGTTGTGAAATGTTTTTGATGTCTGACAGTTGGTTTCTAATACCACATCACATGAGCGAGTCAGATGCAATCTCAGACATTGTCAATGAGAAAAAGGAATCAATTATGGAATAGCGGCTGTTTGGTGGAAGAAAAGAATTGTCAGTATGCTTTCTGTAGACTCGATATGCCAGAAACTATCTACAGTTACATCTGAATTTTCAGATACCCGACCAAAGCAGATAACCACTGTATCTAACCACTGTGAATTTCAGGTTGCCATTCCGAATGAGTAAATATCCCTTATTTTAAGCCAAATTAGTGTCATAAACAAACCTATCATAAACTGATTTTAAGATTTCAAGGCGCAAAATATTGCATTTAGATTTACAGCTGCTGAGAGTGATCAAACAATCAAAATAATACTCATGTATATTTTTATCACCATTGAAGTGATTCATTCATTTTTTGACACCCATGGCATATCATGGGAAACATCAGAGGTATTTTTTGTGAATCAGAGTTTTGTGCTGAATTCTGTGCATTGAAAATTCTCAGCCATCAAAGTCTATTAGAAATTTTGATTGTGTGCGTAGACGACACCTTTCCTGATAGAAGCAGTGGCCACGCTGCAAGGTAAAAATTTTACTTCCAGGCTTCATCTCTAATGTACCAAATTACAGTCTTGTTCATAATACGTTGGGTTTGTCTTCACAGTAAAGTTGTTGCTACTTTTTGTGTAATTTGGTTTGCAGGGAAGTAGTTTGTGGATTTGTGAAAAAAGTGTCCTAATTAGATGAGTTAGAGCAGGGGTGTATGATTTGTATTACTTTGTGATAAAGACCCTATTTTCCAGAACAGATTACTTCCCAATATTTTAGGTGAATGAGTCAATATGTTCTAAATGGCCATTGCTGTTTGCCTACTAAATACAGGTCAAACCTTTATTTTGCCATTTGGATCAAACCCATCTTATATATTGGCATTCTTAACATAAAGTATTTGAGGGTAAAGGTCATAGTAAAATTATTAAAGTTTGGAGCAGCACATGGAGTGTTTAGAAGGTAACTTCTGACTTAGTGTCGTAATATTTAAGGCTGTCTTACAAAATTTTTGTCAGTAATATTCTTTAAGGTACATTTTACTTCCACAAGTTTAAAGAAAAGGGTCTTTAAGAAGTGCAATTTTTTTACTGTAGTGATTGGTGAGTTCCACTAGCACAACTATTTCTTCATGACTTGAAGTCAGAAATAGACAGTAGTAGTTCAAAACATTACTCCAGACATGGGGAAAAAAGGGATAAGCCTCATTATGTGGTACAGATCTGAATTTGAGAAAAACCATCTGGTGAAGACAGATTTTCACCTGGTAACAAAATTCAGTTGGCAAAAATTGTCAAAATTCAAATTCAACTGGCAAATTAATCAATTTTTTCAGAATATTTTTCATTCCTATTTTGCACATTTTTTCTCAATTGAATGAACCAGTATATTCATATAGTGACAACCTGGCTAGTCTAAATAGTTTTTGTCAGCATTAAACCTCATTATTATATATTAGCAGTTATTTAATGGTACTTATTATTGCAATTAAATCTTACTATTTGAAAAAAAATAAAAACATACTATCTAATTATAAAGTATGAGCACTAAATATGAGCTACAACTGAAGAAAAAATGGTTTTATTTTATGCTTGTGATTCTGTTGTTTTCTACTTGTTTTATTCAGAACTTTTCAGTAATTTTAAAGTAGTGTAAATTATTAAGTGAATGTAATCACTATTGAAGAAAAAGCCTGTTCACATAAATAGTGTTATAGGTCCTTCACTGTTGTCTACTAAATTGTGTTCCTTGTGCATTCATTTGCTTATAAAGCCTTACCCTGAAACTGAGACTCTCTTGCTACGATTTAATATGAGCTTAGTGAGGAGGTCAGATGCAGTTGTGTTGTGAAGTCGGTGTCTGACAAACAGCCCAGAAAGCAAAGTCCTCGCTCTGCACAGAACCTCGGCAACACAGCCTTCCCCTTCGGTTGTGCCAGGTCCCTCTGTGGCATGCTGGGGAATTCCATCCAGGCTTCAGGGAGTCCTTTGGGGTGACCCTGAGCAGCTGCACCCGCTGGCATAGCAAAAGGCATCGGCTGCATTCCCAGTGAGAGGCACAGGATCGACAGCAGGTTGAAGCCAGGAGGGAGTGGGAGGGATCCTCTGCCTCCTGCTGTGGTGCTGCCTGTGCTCCTGCCTCCTTGATCTGGACACAAATTTCCTGCGGTAGTGTTGGCACCAGAGAATATAAAATGACTTAAATTTTGTCATATTTCAGGTTTTACTCATTCTTAAACTTTAAAAGTTAATAAACTAAAAACTATTTTTAAAACCATATAGAACTATAAACTTAATGTGTAACTGAAACGGTTATGTAACTGAAATAGATGAAAAATGCCTTCTAATTTACTTTTTCTCTCTTGTAGGTGACAGTCATGTCCCATTCAAAGGATCTCAAAGACGACTTCCACAGTGACACTGTACTTTCCATTTTAAATGAACAGCGCATTCGGGGTATTTTATGTGATGTCACCATAATCGTGGAAGACACCAAATTTAAAGCCCATAGTAATGTGCTGGCAGCTTCAAGCCTTTACTTTAAAAACATTTTTTGGAGTCGTACAATCTGTATTTCAGGTCATGTACTGGAGTTAGATGATCTCAAAGCTGAAGTGTTTACAGAGATACTGAATTACATCTATAGTTCCACAGTAGTTGTTAAGAGGCAGGAAACTGTAACGGACCTTGCAGCTGCAGGGAAAAAACTGGGAATATCGTTTCTAGAAGATCTTACAGATGTAAATTTTTCAAGTTCCCCCTGTCCCTATTCATACTGTGTTAATGAAAAAGGGACTGTCAAAGAGGAAAAACATGAAAAGCGACATGAAGATTCTGCTGTGACAAATGGACCACGAATTACAAATGCATTCTCAATTTTTGAAACAGAAAACAGTTTGTTTTCTCCCCTTGATTTGAGGGCCAGCTTTAAAAAGGTATCTGAGACAATACAAGCTCCCAACATTGGCCTTGACAGAAGTGATGTGTGCAAAGATGCTGAACCAGCCAGTACCTTGGCCGAACACTCCTATGCAGTTTCTTCTGGGGGAGATACTTCACAAGGAGCACCTTTTGTCAACCAGGACAGCAGCCCTTCATGCCAGGTGGGTGAGGACCTCTATGAAAATCACCAAGCCACCCCAGTCATTCAGCAGGGAAAACAAGCAGGTAGTACTCCTAAGTCAGCCTTTAAGCCCCAGGGTACTGGTTTGGCTGTAGCAAAAGTTCCAGCCTCTACCATAACCACTGCAGAAGCCCAGCATGAAGCAGTTACCGATCAGACAATTACTTCCTTTCCAAAGTCTCAAAGTAAAGCAGGAGATTTGCAAGTATCCAGAGAAGAAGAAAACACTTCTGCTCATGTCTCTGCATCTAGGGCGACTGTCACTCCACCTGTTTACAGTTGTAACTGTTGTGCAAAATCATTCAATGACCGGGTGTTACTCACTGCTCACCTTCAGCTCCACTCAGAGCATCAGGAAACTTTCATATGCAAATACTGCAGCAAACAATTTGCAAATATAAATATACTGGAAAGTCATGAACAAGTCTGCATGAGATCAAGTAACTTACCGGCTCACAATGGAAATGAACAAAATTTTGCAGATAACTCTGCTACTACAGAGGGACGGAATGGAAGCTCCTGTGCGAACACAGAGCCTCTGTTGTCTGAAAACAGCATCACTGATTGTTCTAATGCAAACTGCACTTTACCAGAAACTGATCATTTGGTTAAAGTCGTTGATGGGCAGATATTATACACTTGCGTTGTTTGCAAGCGTAGTTATGTCACATTGTCTAGCCTTCGAAGGCACGCAAATGTGCATTCCTGGAGAAGAACATACCCTTGTCACTACTGCAATAAAGTCTTTGCATTAGCTGAGTACCGCACGCGACATGAGATCTGGCACACTGGAGAGAGGCGCTACCAGTGCATTTTCTGTCTGGAGACCTTCATGACTTACTATATACTGAAAAATCACCAGAAATCTTTCCATGCAATTGACCATCGCCTGTCAGTAAATAAAAAGACGGCCAATGGGGGTTTAAAACCAAGTATGTACCCATACAAACTGTATCGACTCTTACCTATGAAATGCAGGCGACTGCCTTATAAGTCCTATCGAAATTCTTCGTATGAAAATGTTCCAACAAGTACCCAGGCTAATGAAACTGCTTCTACTAACTGTTTCATTCCAAGTTCTCTTAGCTCTGAGCTACCACCACTGAATTTTCAACATAGTATAATATCAAACAACAGAACCCTGGCCTTGGATACATCTTCATGTAATGATACAGCATCTTCCACAAATAATCAGAATTCTTTCTCTGGAGGGGTAGGTATCTTAAATTCTGACTTGCAGAGGGACTTTTTCCCAGGTGAAAAAAGAGGTTCCACTGTTGTGAATGACTCGGGTTTGCAGGAGTGTGATTCCTCAGTTGCGTCTTCAGCTAATGTGAATGAAAATTCAACCTCTGTTATCAGTTACAGCAGTTCTGCACCCTCTGTTATAATGCACAGCAGCAGAGTTTCATCAGTAATAATGCACAGTAAAACAGTCAATTCCATAGAAAACAGTAAGACAGACTCTTCAAATAACTTACCTAGTCAGTCAGTAAGTGATGACTGTAAGTATGGGTCGGATAATTATGGGAAGTGCATTGCAAAATCAAAAACTATTAAGGAGAAAAAGAGAACACTGCTGTACAACAGAGCAGAAGCAACTGAGGATACGCAGCACGTGACAGGATCTGAAGGTTCATGTAGCAAAACTACAAATAGTGTCCAAGAGTCCAGTAAAACTGAAACATATATTGCAAAGCCTGCCTTACCTGGAACATCTGCTGACAGCAATGTTGCGCCTCTTTGTCAGATAACAGTAAAAATCGGTAATGAAGCCATTGTAAAAAGACATATATTAGGATCTAAGCTGTTTTGTAAAAGGGGCCGAAAATCCAAACACGAGTCCAAACAGGACAATGTCATTGAAGAACCAGAAATGGAGGTAAAAGAAAAAAGCCCATCTAGACTCTACAGCTCAGAATGCCTGGAGCTGACAGAAATGTGTGATGATGTTAGTGACCAGGACTCCAGTGATAAACCCTGGAGACCTTATTATAACTATAAACCAAAAAAGAAATCCAAGCAGCTAAGAAAAATGAAAAAGACCAAGTGGAGGAAAAAGCACGGAAGCAAGAACACCGGTGTGGAAAGCCACAACACATGCAGTCGGGAGTATGCGCTCAGGAATGCTCCCGAGGAAAAGGCAGTCAGCCAGGAGGAGAACGCAGAAATGCCTAGTCTTCATTGTGAGCTCTGTGAAAGAGACCAGTCTTCCACAGCAGAAGGTCAAGAACACATACACTGGCATGTAGCTGCCTCAAAGCCTTATATTTGTGAGTTATGCCAAAAACAATTTCAAAGTCCATCCACTTTAAAAATGCATATGAGGTGTCACACTGGGGAAAAGCCCTACACTTGCAAAACCTGCGGTAAATGTTTCTCAGTTCCTGGTAATCTACAGAAACATGAACGTATTCACCTGGGTGTCAAAGATTTTGTCTGCCAGTACTGTAATAAGGCATTCACTTTAAATGAAACACTCAAAATACATGAAAGAATTCATACTGGAGAAAAACGCTACCACTGTCAGTTTTGCTTTCAAAGCTTCTTGTATCTTTCTACCAAAAGGAACCATGAGCAAAGGCATGTACGTGAACATAATGGAAAAGGATATGCTTGCTTTCAGTGCCCCAAAATTTGCAAGACTGCAGCTGCTCTGGGAATGCACCAGAAGAAGCATCTATTCAAAAGTCCAGGCACACAAGATAGAAAAGAACAGTTTGGCAATGAAAGCACTAAACTTTTGGAAAATCCACATTTTCTTGGCTCAGAAGGAAGCGAAATGAAAAATACACAAAATGTAACTCCAGAAGTTATACTCTGAGTGACAATAGTGCAAAAGAGAAGAAAAATCCAAAACTATATATTGGAGAAGATGTATGGAATGGGGAAACATATCAATAAGGTGAAATTTCTTCATCTAAATGTGTGTCAATATATGCAAAAGAAAAAATAACGCAGGAAAAACTAGTATTTGCAATAATACAAATTTAATTTGCAACACCCAAAATACTTTTGCCGCAACAGACTCTAGCATAGAGAGAAAGAAAAATGGCCAGCCCAAACACTTCTACTTAACGTTACAAGAAACAAGTCACTGAACTATTTTACCGTTCTCGTTTTGAGTCAGAATTGTTTGAAGCAGAAGAAATAAGTAGGTTCATGGTGTATTCTGTAGAAGGAATTTTTGCTGCAGAAACCATATATTGCAATTTTTTTTTGACAAAAGTAATGGGTTTATAAAGGAAATAATTGTAATCTTGTGTATTCTAAAGTGAAGGTTGGAAGTGTTTCATGGGCTTGGGTGTGCCGAAGTACATTTGAGTTCTGCCATGCTTTTCTGTAACTCAGCCTTTACAAAACATATTCACAAGTTTAAACTACTCTTTTCCTTTCCATATTCAGTTTTGTAGTTACCATAATAACTGTTAAGTCTGAGTGCTGGTGTGAGAAGTATTCCAGATTTATATATCTCTGAGACATTTAATAAAAGTTCAGTGGAACTTGCTATAGCCAGTCTTCCAAACTGCATAAATCCCCATGTCAGTAGCCTGGTGAGCTCTTCAGGTGCGTTGGTCTAAAGGAAATTGTTCTCATGAAACAGAAATCCTGTATAGAAATGTCCACCTTCTGGTAGGTCTGCAACTCTTGTCTTTTACAAATAACTGTAGTTCTTCTCAACAGAAGGACATATAGACAGAGGTTCCCTCCTCATCCTGGAATAATGCCTGGACACAAACAATAGAGCAACTCCCCGTAAATAACTTCCAGTTTGAGAGGAGTAGGTAAATAAGACACTTGCTTCCATATAGGTCCCTGAGGCTATCCCTGTGTATAAACAAGTATAGGGCCAGTTTGTGGAGTTCCCTGTCATCGCCATGCCTTAAATTCAACATTTAACCTTCAGATGTCCCTTCTCAGTGATCCCACCAACCATTCCAGCAGTGTCCTGTGGCCACAGGAGAGATGGGGCAGGAGTGGGCTGCTGGAGGAAGGCATGTCAGCCTTCCTGCCTTGCTCATGCTACCACACTGAAGGGTTATGATGAGCCTTGGAGCTGCACAGTTCACTAAGAACTGGGAGAATGGGCGTCTGAAAGACAGCACCAAAATATTCCAGTTAATACCGTTTTGTGGAAGTGTGATTCATTTTAACTGAGATGCTTAAAAAAGTCTAAGCGGATGTATGTCTGCAAGTTGCATTGGATATGATAGGGCTCTGTTGTACTGTATCTGCATTTCTGATAATCGTGTATGTTCATCCCTGTGAAGTGTTAAAAAATTAGGTCATGACAAGGGTTAGTGATCCTCGACTTCATTGTCCGTGATGGCTCACAATTTGTTACTTCGTCTTCTTGAATATTTTAAAAGAAACTATAGCTTAGGTACAACAAAACTACAGTTGAAATTATAATACAGTATTGATTGAAGTAATAATACAGTCCACTTACTCTATCACTGGTGAATGCTATGAACCCTTTGAGAAATTCTGGTTTCATGGCAGCTTTGGTTCCATTTAAATAAGGATAATAGTGTAATAAACACAGGAAAGTGTAATGATGTTTCAAAGAAAATACACAAAAATATCTTCTAAGTGGACTTGTATGATGATAAATATAGACCAAAGCAAATAAGGTAGACTATTTATAAATACAAAGATAATTTTACAAATATTTTATATAACTGTATAGTTCATAAGAGGAATATTGTTAGCTTGTGTTAGGTTTGGGGGGGTTTGTATATTTTGATAAAAACACAACGACTTTGTAACTCTGTATATTCTCTACAGTTTATAGCAAAGCAGTTTTAAGATGGCAATGTCATGTTTATAGTTCAATTGTGGCACTTTTACTACAAGTAACATGTTGCAGTAATGAATTGAGTATTAATGACCAAATTAGAATTAAAGTAGGTGTAAGAGAACATAAATACTATACATTGTCAAAGACTGTAATTTGCTACGTAATCACATCTGTATTTTTGTTTAGAAGAAAATATTAAATGCAGATGTTAAGGATTGATAAAGAGTCTAATTTTATTTTTAGAAAGAGTGATTATAACTCTGTTTTTGCTTAATTAAAATAACATGTTCCTATTTTTCTGTAAGTCTCTCCATTTTTTAAATTGTTTTAATACTTAAATAATCTATATGATCCACAGATACATATCTTCTAATAGTCATTTCAGTGGAAGATTAAGCAACACAGTTACCAAGTAGTCCCTTCATTAAGGTCAGAACACTGAATTGACAACATGCCAGAGCTCAGGGGAAGTGATGCTATCTCCTGGCATCATACAGGATGAATGTAATACAGAACAGAATCTACCTGCTCAGTGTTTCAGAGGGCTGGAAACACAGGCGAACTGTGTTTAATACTTTGTAACATCTTAAATGTATTCATGAGGATCTGGGATGTGAAAAATTCTTTTCCATTCTGCTAGTAACCTTGTAGTGTAGATTGTGTATTTTACACACTACTTTTTTGGGCTTCTGTCAAGAAACATAATACAAAATGAAAATATCTAATTGCATATGAAAATATGAAGATACATACAAAATAGAAGACCGTGCCTATTCAAAGTACTTCCCCCTTCAGCTAGGTGTCACTAGTCTGTAACCTGCATTAAAAAGCAAACTTAAGCTACATTATGCAGGTAGTTTTGGGATGGTTGTCAGGAGAGATACATAACTAAAAAAAAGTTGCAAGTTTGCTAATTGTAATAAATATTTTTTTCTCTATTTGAAGTGCTAATTAAAAAGACAAGTGGATTATCATGAAGTTTGTGCATCTAAACAAAATGTTAGTCGATCCTCATTTATGATATGCTCAAAATTAGAACAAATGTAGTAAATGATACTGCTGTCTTCTGTGGAATGAGGTTGCATGACAGCTAAATGACAGGCAGAAGCATTTGAAGTAAGCCACAGTGGGTTATCATTACTGTTATTCATTCTAAACTTCCTTAACACTGCACCTGTCAGTGACAGTTGTGCACCTTGGCTGTGAGGTTCTCTCACAAGAAGTAAAGATTCCCCACAGTACATCCCCATTGTTAAATGAAGACAGCTTTCCTGTAAGTTTGCAACTCAGCACACCAGTGTTTTTAAACCATGTTCTTAGCTGTGCAGACCTACCTGTCATACAGATACTCCTAAAATGTAACTTTAAAAGAGGCCAAAAATGAATGTTACATCATTGAAACAGTATTCTGAATATCATATGTTAGACTAAAGCAAAACATTTTTAAAATAAAACTGTGTCAGGACAGTGGCAAAACTTGAATTGATAATGCAGGTCAGTGCTTTAAAGGAAGCTGACGCTAAGTTAAAACAGTGAACCCCAACTGTAGTCATAATGTTTGAGAGAATACGGAGGCAGTAGCCAAAGTGTGGCAATGCAAAGTTGAAGCACACATCTCCATTCACAGGGTGCTGCCCTGCTGCTTTTCCAGATCAAAGCTCTCACTCTGCCCAGGTGAGCCTCAGTTCACCAGCCACCAGCCAGACAGGGTAGCCAGCCTAGACGGCCAACTGTAGATAATCAAATCCTCAATTTGTACTGTAGAGGAACCTCTTATTTCCACCAGGTTAAAATTCAGCTTATGCAAACTCATGTCTTTGTCAGGTTTACGTTTTGCATTCACACAAATTCACCTGTTACTGGTGTGATGAAGCAGTTTATTGCCCACCACTACCCTGCTTACCTTGAAACACACATCTGTCCTTCCCCAGCCACAATGTGGACTGTAGGGATGAGGAAGGAATGCCACCACTACTGAAGAAGCAGTGGGGGAGAAGATGGATGCAGGAAAAGCCATGAAGAAATGACAACAGATTATATGGCTCCATACCATATCATAGGGATAACAGCAAGATTTGTGCAGGAAAAATAAAAAATGGCCAGAGCACCACAGCAGGCAACTTCAGTTAGAGACAATGACAGATACTGGCCTGCACTTTACAAACTTCCCTTCAGCAGTGGGACAGACTGAAGAAGGCCTTTATGTGTAGAGTGAAGAACCCTGTCCTATACCGCTTCCTGAAACAGCTTTAGCCAGCTGAACTGCCTGTGTTTTTAGGACATGTCAGTTGTGAAAGGCATTCACCAGACTCTGTGCCTACAGGGTCTGGGAACAGATGTACCTCAGTTTGACCCAGAGTGACACTGAAGCGGACCTGTCACCTGCAGCCGACTGCTGGGTGGATTGTGCAGGCCCAAGGCAGACACCCATCACCAGTGCAGGACCGGGGTGAAGTCCGGGTGTAAGCCAGATCCCAGAGTTTGGCATTGGGATCAGTGTCTTCAAGAACCCATGGTAGGAAACATCATGCAAAAGCCCTTCAGTTCTTGATGAAAGCAAGCTGCTGCAGCCTGCCAACACCTCTGGGTGCTGCGTGACTCCTGAGGGAAGCGTTACCTGTGGCATTCCGCAGGCAGCACGACATCTGCTCCTGGGGCAGTGCTGGCAGCCGAGCCATTTCCTACTTGTTTCACGGTATTTCTCACACGGCCGAACAGCTGAACGTGGACTAGTCACTGCAGAGGAGATCCAAGGGAGCCCGTGCCGTGCTTTGCACAGGAACAGGCGCTTGGCACACCACAGACCGAAATGGCCGGACCTGCCAGTCGTTCCATTTAATGTGACCACCTGCCATTTAATGTGACCAATCCTGGCATAGAGAACACAGCGTTCAACGTGCCAGGCTGCCGAGCCCTCTACTCCGGTGGGAGGCACAGAATCATGGAACCGATTAGGTTGGAAAAGACCTCTGAGATCATCGAGTCCAACCCATGACCCAACACCACCTCATCAACCAGACCCTGGCCCTGAGTGCCACGTCCAGTTTTTTTTAAAATACCTCCAGGGACGGTGACTCCACCATCTCCCTTGGCAGCCCATTCCACTGTCTAATCACTCTTTCTGTGAAGACTTTCATCCTAATGTCTAATCTAAACCTCCCCTGGTGCAGCTTAAGGCTATGTCCTGACTATAGAGTTAGACTATAGCTTCAGGAGGGCTACAGTCTTTCTGACTACAAAGCAGGAGAAGGAGCGGTCAGGGCAAACTCCGGGACCGGTCGAGCCCCCCCGGCGCCCAGCGCAGCCCCAGGCCGGCAGGAGCGCGGGGTGACGGACCCCGGGCGGAGCCGCCTCACAGCGCAGCAGGAGAAGCCGCCCTAGCGCAGCAGCCGCGCCCCCCGCCCGCCCCGGCCGGTGGTGCCCGCGGGCAGCGGGGGCGGGGCTGGCGGCGGGGCCGGGCCGCTCCCTCGCTCCCTCGCTCCCTCCCTCCCTCCCTCCCTCCCTCGCTTCCCCCGCGGCGCTACACTGCGCAGGCGGCGGCAGCGCTGGCGCGATGGCGGCGGGAGACGGCGGCGACGAGGTGCGGGTGCTGCAGAACCTGCGGGGGAAGATCTGTAAGTGCGGCGCTGCGGTGGGGCCGAGCGCCCGGGGCCGCTGCGCTCAGGTGTCGCTCCTGCCCCGGCTCCCGACCCGGCCCCGCTGCTGCCGCTCCCTTCCCGCGGCGTGACGGGCGGGCACTGGCGCGGCGGCCCTGGAGGCGGCGGGGCGGGGGCAGGAGCGGGAGCGGGAGGGCGTAGAGGGGCCGCGGCCACCGCGGGCCGGGTACGGGTTGGGCCGCGCTGCGGCGGCCCCGCGGAGGGGCTTTGTGGCAGCAGCGACGGCACGTGCGGGGCTGGGCCGGGGTCTGCGTGCCCCGGGGCGGGAGGGAAACGGAATGGGTGGGTGAGCGGATGGATGGATGGATACATGGACGCGACGGGGCCGNACCAGACCCTGGCCCTGAGTGCCACGTCCAGTTTTTTTTAAAATACCTCCAGGGACGGTGACTCCACCATCTCCCTTGGCAGCCCATTCCACTGTCTAATCACTCTTTCTGTGAAGACTTTCATCCTAATGTCTAATCTAAACCTCCCCTGGTGCAGCTTAAGGCTATGTCCTGACTATAGAGTTAGACTATAGCTTCAGGAGGGCTACAGTCTTTCTGACTACAAAGCAGGAGAAGGAGCGGTCAGGGCAAACTCCGGGACCGGTCGAGCCCCCCCGGCGCCCAGCGCAGCCCCAGGCCGGCAGGAGCGCGGGGTGACGGACCCCGGGCGGAGCCGCCTCACAGCGCAGCAGGAGAAGCCGCCCTAGCGCAGCAGNGGATGGATGGATGGATACATGGACGCGACGGGGCCGCGGGAGGCCCGGAGTGGCAGGGAAGTATCCGTGGTTCCGAGGGATCCCTGGAGTCAGCGGGCGAATAGAAATGACCCCTCCCGCCCGGACCTCGGGCATCAGTCTGTTTGTCAGGCTGAAATTGCGAAATTAGCGATGTGCAGGAAGTTGGTGGTGAAGGGCTGTTCTGGAAGCGGTCACCAGTACTCCCGTGCCTCTGTGCAGCGTGTGTGCGAGCGGGAGGAGGCGGAGAGAGAGGCCGGTGGCCTTATTTTGGTGGTTGGGAAGTGCTGACTGCCAATACCGATAGCCTCGGTAACGTGGGAAGCTGTCGGATGGGCTGGGAGGAGGGCTCGGGGAGGCGCACAGATAGTGCGGTGCGGCTGGGGAGCACTTCAAAGCGAGTGGGAGAAACAGGATGTGCGGCGGCTTCCTGAGGGGTATCGGAGTACATTCATACCGCTCGGACGCGGCCCGGTTGTTTCCTTTCTCACGCAGCCGATCGACTTTTTTGAGAATGAAGCGAAACAAGTCGACTCGGGCATGGCGCTGGGGTTGAGAACCAGTTGTGAAAACATGTTGAAGGATTAGGTTTGGTGGAGGAGTGGAGTCGTGTTTACTTAAATACCGTCATGCAGCCTAGATGTATTTACTGTGTCTTCAGTAAATAGAAGACTGGGTCATGAAAACAGGAGATGGCCTGGAGTGGAGCTGGAGGTGCTCTCAGTCTGAGGTATGAGCAGTAGGACGTGGTTAGGTAGACAAGGCTGAACACACACCGAGATCTGCTGCTGTTAGCAGTTGGCACAGAAATAATACAGGCCAGCTAGCCTTTAAAAAAGCATACTGTTAGTTTTGGGGTTAAAGCATGAATTCATAGAATCATAAGGTTGTGGAATGGTTTGGTTTGGAAAGGACCTTAAATATCATCTCTTTCCAATGCTGCTGCCATGGTCAGGGACACCTTCTGCTACACCATCTCAGAGCTCCATCCAGCCTGGCCCTGAACACTTCCAGGGGTGAGGCATCCACAGCTTGTCTGGGCAACCTGTGCTAGTGCCTCACCACCCTCAGAGTAAAGAATGTCTTCCATGTATTTAACCTAAATGTCCACTCTTTCCGTTCGTTCCCATGACTCCTCATTCTCTCACTGCAGTTCCTGAAAGAGTCCCTCTCTGACTTCCCCCATGAGGTATTGGAAAGTTGCTGTGAGGTCTTCACACAACCTTCTCCAGGCTGAGCAGCCCCACCTTTCTTAATCTGGCTTCAGTAATCTCTAACAACCAACGTTTTATGTATTCCCTAGGAAGCAGGTCATAGTACTCCCTAGGAAGAAGGACTATGACCTGCTTCCTAGGAATACATAAGAACTTGGTTGCTAAAGATTTTTGAAACTGGCTTATTTTTTGATACTATTCTGCTTCCTGTCTTTTATTGTGAGGTTTTGTCAGCACTGGACTGCACAACATTCAGGGAGTTTTACATTTTGGGATATTGAACTTGATTAAAATTTTCCACTATGCATTAAAAAACAAAACGTCTTGAGACTTATGTTGCAACCAGTTTTATGGTCCCGTTTATGCATTACGGATTGAGCCTATGGTTATGTCATAACTTTGAATGTTCAGTTAACTGTCAAAAGTATTGGTAAACAGAGGACTATGACCTTTTTCCTGGGTAATATAAGAAAAGTTCATTGCTAAAGATGGACCTGTAAGAACCCATTTGAAAAATGAGTGGAAGTAACAGCTGCAATAAAAGACGTATTTTGAAATAGTGTGAAAATCACTTTGTAAACCTACTTATTTCTTCTAAGAAAACAAAAACTTTTAGAACTCAATGAGTTAAATATGCTATGGAAGCTTGGGAACCCTCTGATGCCTAGATGCTCTTTTTGCTTCTTTGCACAGCAAATGCTGTGTTATTTTCACTTGTTGCTATTATTTTAATACTGTGTTTTGTAGGGGAAAACCCTATGAATGAAGAATAATAAACAAATGTAATAATGTAATCCTCCTTGATCTGGAGGGATTAGCAATAGCGGACCTCACTTTGGAAAGCTGATGTTCATAGTCTGAAGGAATTCCTTATAGCCTGTTTCTTACAAGGAGAATACATTTTGGTGCCCAAGCTTTGCTGGCAGTTAAAATTTGACACTTGCTCGTTTTATGTGTGTTGCATGAGAGAGCATGGTAGTTTTAATGAGGTAATGTCAGTTCTGTGTAATTCTGCATGTATAGAAAACACCATCTGCAGAAAGTTGTTATTTATACTGTGTTTTGCAATGCACAAATTGGTGACAAAATCTAAATTTAGCCATCTTATACAAATCATTACACCACGGATTTAGAATTGAGACGTGTTCTTAAAGGTGGCTTAAGCAGCTATTGCATACCTAGCAGTGAAGAACCTGAGTAAGGACACATTTGCAGTCCTTGGTTCCCTGTTTTTGTGGGCTGTCAGTGTTTGCAACTAGTCTTCTGCCTCCACTTTTCAAGTAAGGTGAGATGAACTGGTCTTGCCTGTCTAAGACCCTGTAATATTTTCAGAAAACGTAGTATTATTCCTAAGCAGATTTTCACCAAAAATCCAGTAAAAGACTGTCTTCCCTTTTTGACAATACCTTTGTATTAATGGCTCTATTTTATGTGCCATAGTAATGACAAAAATGCTTTACAAAGGTATGTGGTGTCAGGTAGCTTTAGGCATTTCTTGCAGTGTAGTGTTTCAGGCTGTGGCTTCTGTTTTCAGTTTATGCCATACAGAAGTACAGTAAGTGATTTTAGTTGCCTTGATTTTTAGAGTGTTTACTGAAACCTGCATCAGTGAAGCACTGGGAAAAATGTCCCTGTTGTCTCCTAGAGCTCATTTGACAAAATTCAGGATGCCTTCTTTTTCAAACTTGCACTGTGTTTTTAACAGTGCGTGGTTATCTTGGATTATGCTGTGCTCCTGGAGTGGAATTTATTGTTGCTATATAATATGTTTAGGCCTGTGAAGCAATTACTTCAGAGTTTGTGTGCATGAATGTCTTCTGGCAGTGACCCAGAACAAAGAAACTCAGAAGATGGACACTAGTTGCACACTTTTACTCAGCAGAGGATATTATGTATATGTACTGAAAATGTAAACATTCAAGCAGATATCTGATGTTGTTAATACTTGATTTTTATGCAACCATTATAGCCTTAGGTTTCTCAGGAAAAGGAAGATGTAGTGTAATCAAAGACTTGAGCTTTTTTTTTTTTTAAAGAAAAGAAGCTTCTTGTGAGAGTTGGGTCACTGTATGGGTGAAATGTCTCCCACAGTCACAAATACTAAGAGGTGTTAGAAAGGATGTGAAATCTCATGCTCTGTATTTCACCTGACAAGTGCTCTGAGATGATTTTTAACTCAGGATTGAGGATCCTCTTCCTCCCAAAAGTTTGTGTGTGCTTTAAAGCCAGATGCTTGGGCTGCAAAATAAAGGTTTTTAACTCATTAGAAAATCAGATCACAGAATATTCTGAGTTGAAAGGTACCCTGCAAGGATCATCAATTTCAGCTCTTAAGTGAATGGCTTACATGGGGGTTGAACCCACAGCCTTGATGTTATTAGCACCATGCTCTAACGAACTGAAATCAAAACTTGTGTTTTGTGTATTCCTCTGGGTGGAAATTTTCTTTTAAAACTGAAAAAGTGCACTACAGACAAATAGTGAATTATTCAGAAGTATTTAATTTCTACTCCTTTTAAAAAAATATGAAACTGTAATAACCGTAATTTGTTTTCAAAGTCCACGGTACTGTGCCTTTACAGTGATGATTAAATAATGTTGTATTTTAAATATTTTATGGGAAATTAGGACCATGCCAAGTATTAACTAAAAAATAAAGCTGTTCTCAGGACAGCTGATACATCCAGTTCATGCTTATTAATTACAAACTTTTGGTGTCAGGAGCTTTCCAGGGATTACATGCAAATTGATGAATTGATTTTTATATGTCATATGTTTTATGAAATTAGCTCTTCCTTAAAAAAAGTTAAGGCAGTGGCCGCTTTCCTTAGTTCTCATTATAGTGTCTCACTTAAGGGTAACCTGGAGTTTAGTCCTTTTTTATAGTCTAAAGCCATTAAAACCAGGTTCTGTTCATGTCTCTCAATATGTCAGCATGAAGTTTGGTGTTTAAAAATAATGCGTATACTTCCTCCTTTCCCACACCCAAGCTGTTGAAAAGCTTGTTGATGCTTCTGAGAGCACAGGTTTTAACTCTGGAAGTTCCTTAAGTGTCTCTTCATGCCTTCCATCAGTGTACATATCCCTGACCTGGAAATGTCATGATGGAAGTTCAGTCTGTGTTCCTGTTAAGCTGTCACGTTCTCTGCTCGGAGACAGTTGGAGCAGCCTTTCCAGTGCTGGGCATTACTTACTTAACTTCCAAGACTGTAATAGGTTAACCTAAACTAACCATCTAACGCAGAAAGAGTGTGGATGAGAGAGAAAACAGAACTTCGATTTTACATCTTACCAGCATAGGGAATAAAGCTTACTCACTGTGCTTCGTTTCTGCATTTTTAAAAAATAAACACATACGACATTTCAAATCTAGTTTCAAACTCTACTTTTTGAAAGGGCTTATGTTATTCAGATATAAAAGTAATTAAAACTCAATACTTAGATGTACTTTTCTTTTTTAATGTCTTATGTAAATAGATAATGTTTAGATGAAGTTGATACCACATGTCATCAGGAGAGGTATTTCCAGCTGCAGGCAAGGATATGAGAGGTCCTGGCTAAGACCTAATGCAATTCTGGTGGCCCATGGTTTGGACAACCAAGTGGAAAAGGGACAGATCACCTGCTCTGTTTTGGAGCTTCTCACGGGAGAGAGTACCAGAAAAGCTTGTAATTTCTTTTAGCAAAATAAAAGGTGGAAAGGGTCTGTTTCTTGTCTTCAGACATTCAAAGGGGCAGGGAACATCTGGGCAGAAAGGCTTTGTTTAATCTAGAGAACAGTGTTGCTATAAATTAGCGTAGATGTGTGTAGCATTTGGATTTTGGAAGAGCTTTCCAACTTCAGCTGGTTTTCACTGTGATTGCTTAGAGGGAACCATTTCCTAACACATCTGCCTTATATCCAGCGTGTAATTGCAGTGGCCTAGATCCAATACCCAGCAAATCTTTGTATTCTTGCGCTGCCAGTCTTTCTTTCTTATTAGAAACTTCCTTTTATTCTTTTCCATGTTGCATTGAATTAGGAGGTGATTATTTCCCCCTTCTACTAGTTAGGAAAAAATGAACAGTACTCATGAGGGATACATTTTTAAAGGCTCAGCCAACTCAAAATCTGCCATTCATTGTGGAAAATGAAATAAACATCTGATGGGCAAGGTCTTATTAATTAGCTTCCTTTAGCCAAAGTATTTGCAGAGAAAATACCAAGAGAACAATAGCTCAGGCAGATCATGTCTTGGTGTTATGACCTAATGCCATATGACCTCAGGCTGTGAGTGTCTCGGATTTAGCAAGTTGTGCAGGGTCAAGCCAGAGATGAGACCTTTCAAGGGAAAGTGCAGGTGCTGCAAGAAGTGATGTTCGTGAGTCAGAGTGTCTCTTCCTGTCAACTCTCATTCCATGTGAAGCTGGATGTAGCAACTTCTCTGCCCTCTTGAAGCTTATGAATTGAAAATGAATATCAAAATGCATGCTGAATGGAAAAGTAAATTTTTTGAACACACTGAAATTGTAACATTCTTGTACCTAATGTTTTGTAAGCTTTTCTCCTGCAATATTTGCAGTAATTTTTTTTTTATTTGCAGATGATGCCAAACACTTAGTACCCAATAAAATGAGAGACTTCTTCTGTACCATAAACTTGGACCAAGAAGAAGTTTTTCGTACGCAAGTAGTTGAAAAATCTTTAAGGTAAGCTCAGTTTTTAAATAGATATGGTAAGCAAGACTGCCCAATACCAGTGTGTATGGTTTTTGCTTGTACTACTTTAAAATGAGAACTGACTTGTGGCAGCTACTCAGAGATGTTACAGCAGTATGTAATTCCTGAGAGTGTTGCAAGAAGTCAAAATCGAGTCTTATGAGCTTTTAAATGAAGTATGCTAGAATATATTTCAGAATTACTCTATTCTGTTCCAGTGGGCAGCGTAACATTCTTTTTCTTGCTAGGTTGTTTTCTAGGGAAAGCAGTCTACTTGATATATGCTCCCCATGTCATTTCCTACTTCTGACAAGCAGTTGAGCTGTATTGGTGGAATTCTGCTCTTACTGTGTATCTGGTAAAACCTGTTTTCAGAATGAAGGAACTGGAACTTTGCCATGTGTGAGAGTTTTCTGTGCTATGGGGTGTCCCCTGAACAGGCCTTGTTCTCTCCTGTAATTCCTGTTCTGGGAACTGTAACAGGATCCACACAACATCTTGCTTTGCTTCTCTGGACACCATTTGCTGTAGATTCTGCTACTGTCTTAGAGCCTTAAAAAGAATCAAACAAAAAGTCAGGATGACGCAGCTGCGGTAGTGTAGGGGATTTGATGTCTCAAAACTCTGAAGTTCACAGAGGACCCCAGAAAGGAGCACTGCAGTTTAATTGTTCAAAATATCTGAGTGACAGTTTCAGTTATTTGGAGGTGACATTAAACCTTCCTTTTAAAACCCAAACAGTCTGTTCAAACTCTTGAAAGTTTTCTTAATTCCTTTTTCCTGTGGTTTTGTTGTTACTATTCATTCTTTGAGTTCCCTCTCCAGATGTTTACAGGTGAGGAACAGCTCAGATGGCAAACTTAAACAGGGAATTTAATTTTTTCAGGACATAATTTCAGAGCCTCCTTACACTTCTGCATGAAAAGCAAATGCCACATATGTACAATCAGGAACAAATATTTTGCTTATATTCCTAGTCTGTAACTGCTGTAGTTCCAGAAAATTTTCAGAATTTAACAGGCTGCAATTGATTACCCAAACAAAATCAACTGAGTTATCCTTCAGAGAAAAGTGTTTAAGAGACTGTATTGATAAAGCAGAAACTTAACATTTGCCCTTCAAATAGACAATAGTTTGATGAGCAAAAGGCCTCAGTCCAACATATATCTGAAAGACTTTGCTCTCTGATTTTCATGTTAATAATGGAAACCCTAGAACATACTACTGTGCTTAGAAACAAGACATTTGATGTTATATTTGCTGTATAGACAGACATTTTTATTATGTTCTATTTAAAAATTACTAAATTTATGTGTATTCATCACCTAATAAAAGAAGTATTAGTTGCATAATAAAATATTTGATGAAGTAAAACACCTTAGATCCATCAAAAGTATTTTAATGGTATTGAAGTTTTAACTGAAATTTAATTGCAGTATCATCACTACTTTACAGAGGAAACTAAGTAAAAAATCTCACTGTAACAAAACAGTTGGGGAGAGAGGAGTCTGAAATAACATGCCTCAAATAGAGAACTTTTCAGGTGATGACAACATTGTATTAGAAGTTAGAACCTGGTGTATAGAATCACTCTTTTCCTTTCTGTCTCCACTTACTTCTTAGGTGACTCCTTCATCCTCTGGATTAGGGGAGGGTTACAAACCAGTGAAATGTAATAAAATAACTCATCCTCCATTAGCAGCAACCAGAGTTGAGTGCTTATACTTGATTGCTACTGTGAATGCAGTTATGAAGGTTGACTCTCATTCCAGAAACTTAATTACAACATCTTGGTTCTTATTGCTGTGTTAAACTAGAAACCGTACTAGCCTAGAGGTACTGGGACAGGAGGTGAAAGCTCCAATCTCTTATGAACCTGAAAACTTTATAAATTGCTTTTCAGTAAGGTGTAGTACAGTATAATGTTAGTCACAGATGCAACTTTGGATTTCATTGTTTTGCTTCATATTATTTGTTTGCTTTTTCTTACACACATAATTCACAGTCTGTTTTTGTCACTGTATTATGGGTTGCAAATTTATACAAGTTGTAATCTAAATTTAGTCTTGTGAATATCAACTAATTAAATGTCTGTGGAAGTAATTATCACTAGAATTAAAATTAGTTTTTACTACAGTGATTGAAAACTATTAAGAAGTGTGTTTTTTAAATGTGCAAATAGGTTTGGCCTTCCACCAGCACTGGGAGAGTTGTTGGAGTTCAGATGTAAAACAAATGACTTTCCAAAGTTAAAAAAATACGAAGTAATACTGAAGTGAAAGAGGGATATTTTGGCTAATGACTCAAGAAATATTTCCTGACGTGGTGTGGGATTTCTGTGGGTTCTGAAGAATTTTTTTTTGCCCTTGGAAAGTTGGAAGAATATCTGTAAGCCTCCTCAGATGTCTGTGGTCAAATATGAGGAAGGGGGGGGTGGTGGTGGGGGATGGGCGGAAGGGGGCTTGTCGTATTTGTGTATCTTCTCTCTCTTTTTTTTTTTTTTTTTTTATTTAAATTAAATTCAGTTTTTTTTTTTCCCAACTGAACTTTGTGGTAGTGAAAGGTTGTAGCAGAAATGAATTCTCTTATTGTTGTAACCATTGCTTTTATTAAGTGACAAATTGGGGCATCGATCAGCATCCTCACAGAACTGCCAGGTTACTGTACCAAGGAAGGGAAGAGCAGAGGAATGTGTTACCCAGTGAAATTTAATCTTCTGTTCTACTGTAATCCAGTTCTTCCTGTATGGCAGTCTGGTTGTCCTTTGAGTTAGTGCTATCTTCTAATTTTGTATCCGTCGCAGTCTTTAAAGTTCTTGCATCAAAGTCATAAATGAAAGTACTAAACTCACTGAATCCCTGAGAAACAGGATGAGTGAGTTCCCCATTTTAATTATTCCTCATTGGTGTAAACCGTTGTACTCTGCCAGCCTATTTTGTATCTACCTAAGAATTTCTTTACTAATACATGGTATTCTTTATCTTAAATTTACTCTCTCTGCCTCCTACTTTGCTGATGAATCAACAACCAATAACCGCTCTTAATTTAGGTAAAGAAAAATGTATCAACATGAGTAAAGCAATGTATTACTTTCTGTTTATGCTTGTATTATTGATTTGTTCTTTCTTGCTGAATCTGAGACTTAATGTAGTCTTGAGGTCAAAATGATAATAAATAGCTGTTCATCCTTTGGGGGCTGGGAGATATGTGTAGCTGCGAAGTTTGCTCTCTTAGGTGCAAGATAAAGGTGCTAAATAGATTTTTAGAAGTCTCTGCTTATAGTCTCCATCCCAGCCTGGTAATTGGATGCACAGTCTCATAGGTCCATCCAGAACAGGTACTTAAACCCTTGGCACTTGTTGGTGTGAACTGGATCTGTTGTTCCCTTAGGATGTCTATCTGAAGCTGAACTAGAGCAGAGTTTCCCCTGACACCAGTGCCACCTCATTCTCCCACTGTTTACTCTTTCTGCTGCAGTATCTCTTTCTTTGTACTGCTGCGACTTTATTTGTATAGCTGTGAGGGGAAGCAGTCATGGACTTGACCTAAGTTTAAAATAAGCCTTTGTTTCGTCCTCAGTTTTGGTCTGAGTTATTGTGTCAATACAGTTAAAATGAGCAGTGATGGTAATGAGGAAGTTGAGGCTGTTTGGGGCTGCGCTGCTGCTAAAGGTAATGCTCGTGAGTTTATACCTTCAGTCATGGTGCTGACAAGAAAACCCAGCCCTTGTAATCAAAGCAGAATTTGTTGGCTTTGAAATTATAAAAAAAGAGGGGAGCTGAAAAACCACAGCTGAATTTTTCAACTGAGAATTCTTAAATTATTTCTCAGTATAGTGCAAAGACTAGTACTGATTTGTCTGCTTTGAAGCCTGTGGTAAAAGGTTTGTGTTTTAACAAAAAAACCACTTTGGCTTGTGGAATTTCTTGTAATGAATTCCTGCCCTCAAAGTTCTTGTTTCTAAAAATCTATTCTAGACATTTGAAATACTAGATTTTTCAGCTGTGTTCCTTCCTACTTCTCAAGTTAGTTATCAGCTCTTCTTTTTAATTTATTTAATGAGCCGTTGTCCTTAAGCATGGGCTGGTGTTTTCTTTTTCTGTGATTATTTGAGAGGGAAGAGAGTAGGGATGGTTCTTACTGGTATCCTTTGGGTAGATGCTGAACTGCTCATTCCAAACATAAGCATATTTGTCGTATTTGTATTAGTTTAAGAAAGTACTGTAGCAATAGGGTCAGAATGATACTTTGCTGGGAAACAAAAAAACCCCAACATTTGTTTCAGGGTTTGGTATAACTGATACCACAGTACTTTTCTGCATAAAAGTAGTTTTCGTGAACATGAACATCTTTCCCCAGTGATATTAATACATTGTAACTGAAACTATTTTAAGAACGCAGTTCTAAAATAGCAGGCTTTTTCTGTGGATATGCTTCACTTTCAGAATTCATCACTTGCAGTAGCACAAACAACATTGTGGTTTTGTTCAGTCTTGAAATACAGTTTGCTGGCTCTGATTACATCAATAAGTACTCCTTAAGTTTAATGAGAGTATCAGTTCTGGGAGTGACAATACCAACACATTGTATGGAATATGTGCAACATAGAGGAACCCAGAGTCTTTTTCTGTAGAGGGCTGTGTACATGGCAGTTAAGCAGGGTGAACTGTAAACATGATATTGGACTTCTTTAGATGGAGAAATGTGGTGACCATTTTGGAATGAGGGAGACTATGTGTATTTGAGATTAATGTTCTCTTTTTCACTGTGCTATCTTATAGTTTCTAGTGATAATAACTTCTTAAGGGTCTGAATCTTAGAGCAGCAGTTTTGACATGTAAGTTAGAGCTAAACAACTGCCAGTTAGTTAGGTAATCAGTAAGTTGTGTTTAAGTGTAGTTTAATCATGTACTGAATAAGAAAATAAAACTCGTGCATGTCTCAGGAAGTCTAGAGAACCAGCTAGAATAGTTTCAAGACAGAAAAATAGAATTGAAATCGCAGAGGAGACACCACTCTCTGTGTGCTGTGATTCTTACCTTTGATTAAAGAAACAGAAGGCATTGCCATGTTATTGTGTGTTCTTGTATTGAAATGCTTTTGGGCACCTTTGATGACAGCTCAGTGTAGTGCTGAGGGCCACGGGCTGGGGCAGGAGTAAAGTGCAGCTTTTAAATGTTCATCTTCTATATAAATTGCATAAAGTGTTTCTCTATTTTAATTTCAAATCTTTCTTTGCAGTCCTTATTTTGGAGAGGAGTTTTACTTTGAGATTCCAAGGACATTCCAGTGGTTGTCCTTCTACATTTATGATAAAAGTGTTTTACAGAAGGACCTGCGTATAGGTGAGTGTCTACGAGGTGCTGTCTGCATCTTGAAGAACACTTGTTTGTTTGCAGTAGCATTATCTGTAGGATTAAAGATACAATTATTGGTGAAGCATCTTTCAAAACTGTGTGTAGTGCACTTAAATGCTCCTTTAAAGTATGAAAAGAAGGATTTTGTTTCCTTGTTTCATTCTGTTATACTGAATTATGTTTTGTTGTTTAGGCTAGTAGGACATTTTATAGTCCTACTGTGGTCTGAATACATTTTTAAAAATTCTCTTTGCTTCTTTTCCACTTCTGCTTCATTGGAATATTTGAATAATTGTCACTGTTTGTAGATTTTTAAATAATAAATTGTGGAATAATTCCACAATAATTACGATTGTGGAATAATTCTTAAAACTATTTATAAGTAATTTTTTTCCCCGTCAATGCAACCTGTAACTTAGTGACTTACGAAGCATTTGGCAGCAACTTGTGTAGCTTAAATGAAAAACCATGGGAGGTGGATTTCTATTTCTCCCTCCACTGCCTAATGACTTTATTGCAGCTGCTTTTTGGATACAGTTGCTACAAAGCTCTAATAGTCTGCTGTGGAAGAAGCCTTTGCTTTACTTGAATTGAGGAAGGAAATAATTTGCACCAGGATGTCAGATAATTTGATATAATAACAGCTTTCCAAATAGCAATCAGAAGAGTAAAAGGCATCTACTTCAGTTTCCTGTTTAAACATTCTTGAACACCGTTTTTGTTCTCTCAAATCTATTATGTTATTTCCAGCCTCAAGTGTGTTCTTTATTTTACCTTCTTATTGGTGATATCCAGGATAACAAATAGTAATTAATGCCATCAGGCTTTATATAAACTATTTTCTGCTTTATTTACCCATAACATTCCTTGTTTCATGTTCTTCATAGAGTTTAGAAAAAAATCAGATTTCAAACATAATTAAATATTTGTTCTATTCAGATGAAGGTAATATTTATGCGTCTCTCCCCCTGCCACCCTCCCACAGGAAAGGTGTCAATCAAAAAAGAAGATTTATGCAACTACACAGGAAAAGAGAACTGGTTCATGCTTCAACCTGTTGATTCTAATTCAGAGGTTCAGGTAACTATTAAATTGCACATTTACATTTTGAAAGTTAAGTACAGATAAGGACGTGATGGTAGAAGATTACATTGGGCTGTAGGAGATAGGGCTTAGCATCTGCATTTCTTGTGAGGCAGTTGTGTCTTCACTTTGGTTAGAGAATAATGCACTACACCTGAACTGGTATTGTTCCTCATAGTACTTAAAACTGGCAGAAGACATGAAGCAACTGTTTGGGAAATATCTTAACAGTATTTTGATGTCTGAAATGCTTGTGAGAGGGGTCATGTACTTGAAGCATATGAATGAATCTTAAAACTTTTGAATAATTTTTTTTTAGTAATTTTTGGTGTTAACTGAAATAATGGCTGATTCTGTGACATTGAAATGGTTAGTCTTCGAAACTTGGAGGTACTTGTACTATGTTCATGTATATTATCTTGAAACACTTTCTGCATTCAGTATTAAACAACTTGCACTTCGCAGTTTTATTTCAGCCTATGGTTCTGGTTCTTCAAACAGGATTGTTCTAGGAATAGGTAATAGTGAGATGGCTCTAGAACTAGTAGCAATTATCTTTTTGGTTTCAAAAACAAAACAGAATTCTTGAGAACCTCTTAGCCTTCTTGCTGTGATAAACTAGTGGATTTTAATAGGATTTTTTTTCAGATTTGCCTGAGGGCAAAAGTCTTAGACGTGACAGTATTCGTATTTTTTTAGTAACCTGAAAGTCCCTTTGGGTAGGGAGAATCCTGGCTACTTTTACAAGATCTGAATGCGCGTAGAATTCTCCTATTATTTCCACAGATGATTCATTTATGAGCCATAAGTTTAGCCTGCAGCTCTTGAGTATAGGAGGGCATGTAGTTGCTTTACATAAAGACAGATTTTTCAAAACGTCTGAACACCACTTCCTCTTCTGTGTTGAAAATCAGTCCTCTTTCAGTTATGATAGAATGGTTCATTTGGAAGGGACCTCGAGATCATTTAGTCCAGCTACACATTGTCCTTGTTGAATTCTTTCGTATAATCACTCTGAAAATTCTAGAAAGCACTTTCCAGATATAAACTGAAAGGCAGTTTCCACTTTGACTTAAACATTGTCATGCTTGCTGTGTTTTTTCTGTCATAAAAATGTATTGAGAAAGGTATTACTTTTTGTCATAATACTACATGAGTATGTGAAAATTCACTTAGAATATTCCCTTAATAGAATTTAGTGATTTCTTACATACTGGAAATAAAAAGTTTGTAGTTTTCCATGGCTTTGTGACTCACAGCAGAATGTAAGCTCTTACTTTCTATGACTGTGCTGTGCAAAGCACTGTCTTACGTGGCACTTCCATTAAGAGATGACCTTTTGTGCTTAGGTGTGTGCTCCTCGTATTTATCTTTTCTTGAGTCAAGGCATTTTGGTAGGTTTCTCCTGTCCTGCTTTATTTTCCCATAAAAGTCTTTAGAGCATAGCTGAGACCAGTCCCCATCTGCTGCATTTGGCTGAAATCTTGGTGGTTTGGATATGCTATACAGTCCTGAAATATATTCTGAGATGTCCAAGACTGTTGGCTGGACATGGCTGAAAGTAGCAGACTTTTATATTGTACATGGGCAGAAAAAGTGCATGAAATATTTATAAAGGTAAATCAGTTTGGAGAAAAAAGCTGTTTTCTTCTCCTCAAGACACTATACATGTAGTTGATTTTTTGTTCCTCTGGTTCCCTCTGTGTGAGTATTTTCCAGAATTTATTATGTGTGCAAGACAATAGGATAGCAGAGAAGTATTTTGTGTTCCATGAATATGCGCAGGACACTTTGCAGCTGCTTGGTAGGGATTATTTTTGGGGTTTTCCATACATCTGCATTTATTTCAAGAGAAGTGTACTTTTTAGGCACCAGTCACCTATTCTTTAGAGGTTAACTTTGGTAAAATTAGCAGCCTGTATACCAGGAATGTTAGTGGCAGAGATTTTTAGAAAGCAGCTGCTCTGCTCTGTATTTTCATATTAGCTGGTTTTTGTTTTCCTGCTGTTCCCAGTATTACGAGTTCATATTAGTCTTGTTTTCTTGAAACTTTTTCCTTTCTCCACTAGTTCTTGAAAAATAAATACAAATGTGGGAATACTAAGTAAATAAACCAGAATTTGAGAATTGAGTGAAATAGGCCACATTTAACTGCAGCTGGCACAAATTTGTTTACATATATTAGCTTTTAAAAATTTTTCTTGTTTTTTAAAATGCAGATAGTGTCAGCATGCTAGTAAAATTGTTAGGATTGCTTGACTTCTTTTTTATTTATAAAATCATTAATTTGGTTTGAAATTGGCTCATTTGATTAAACATGCCTTTGATCAGTATTATTCATAGCAAGACACTTTTATAGAGATTTATATATGGTTTTATTCCTGTATTTTTACATAGTTTGAGTTTTTATAGAGATCTATACTTGAAAAACACATTGTAAGATCAAAATCTTTCACACGCTGTTAAGGTTTTTGAATCTTCACTGTTCCTTTTCTTAAAATGGATAGGATCTGTGTCAATAAAATTCCATCTTCCTATAGTCAGTACCTGAAAATTGATTGTTAATCCGTTTGTAAAGTTAAAATGCTACCTACCTGCCTTGGAACCACTCTGAGATCTACAGATGCAAAGTCCATTCACACAAAGTCACTGTTTATTGTTTATTCTATAAGAATGGCTGATTTCTCTATTTTGAAGGAAAAGCCTTCCGTACAGCCACATTTAAAACCCAGTTGCATACTATGTCAGAAGTTCTGATATAAAGCTACAGATCAGCAACTTTAGGAAACCATCACACTGCTCTCAACAAACAAAATTACAAAAATGTTCTAAAACTCTCCATGCATGTTGGGGAAGTATTTACTTAGAGCCATGTTACTGTAGTCATCATGGTACTGAGCTGGGAGCAAACTACATCCGCAGGTAGTTCTCAGGAGCAGCAATGTGCTGTTTTACTCCTACTGTTCAGTGTAAAACATAATTTGTAGGTTTTGGTTTTAAAAGCAAAAGAAAGATGTTTAGGCTATTCACAGCATCTGTTTTCTAAAACAAGTGAAGTGAGCTATTTTAATAAATACTAATAATGTTTGTCTTTTCATTTGTCATTCAAAAACTTTGCCTTGTAAGGCTGTTGGCATGCTTCTTGGTATCCTGTTTTTATCCTGTAAATCTGTTTTTGTAATGGAGTTTCTCTGCTTGACAAATACTTTCTTAATGTACCTGTGTTCGTATCCTTGTAGTAAAAGTTTGTAAAACACCTGGCAAGCATCCCAAAGTAGTTATGTTTGGAACTGCCTTGTAAAAGAAGCTTCATTTCTCCTCCCATGTGACGAACAGAGAGGGAAATGCAGTCTTTGCCTCAGGGGATTTACAATAAAAACATTGCAGTTTTATGTCAAAACATAACTGCTATAGAAATGTGTGCAAGGTCAGCTAAGGGTTTTACTTCCATTTTAGCAGAAAGGCAAAGCTGTAGTTCATATTATGACTTGCTTCCTTTGCCACTCTTGCAAATCACCTTCCAGAACCCTTCCCTGAGAATTTTGATTGTGGACAGACCGGTATCATCTGATGTCCCATTTAGCAAATAGACAAAGTCTGAGAATACCAAGGAGAACATTGTTAGAGGAAAGGCTCTGTCTGTGTGTGCTTATCTTAGATGTAAAAGCCAGCACAAACAGCCAGGCACTGAAAGGAGTAGCAGGCATTGTTCAGGCAGTAGCTGTTTAGAGCAAGATTCGAGTACTAAATTTTGGTCATCCCAAAAAGGTTGCGTATCATGGTTTAAAGTTATGGAGCCTTTTATTGAGAGGGTGCAGTAGGTTGGCCCTTGCTGGTTTCTGAAGTTAATCCATGCGGTGCCATAATTTATGGATTCTTTTTCTTAAATACATCCTGCCATATCAGAAAAACAAAAGGAGGAAGCTGGGTTTAGCAGTTATTGCCATTTTATCCTCTCTTTGAGTTGTGTTTACTGTTCCTTGAGTACATCAGCAGTCTTCATGAGATAGTTGAAAACTGCCCTGGGATGCACAGTGCATTTCTAAATTATCTTCGGTCTGGTGTGATGGACAGGATTTCACTGTGGATATGTTATGTGGAATGTTGCTGGTTATGGCTATTGCATGCTATTCTACTTTTCTAGATGTACCTACCTGCCTTCAGAGTCCAAGGTCATTTTAGAACTTTCTCACAAAGTGTTCAGAAATTCATGTCTGTGCAAGGGTTCATCGCCTGCTTGGGACAAAATAGCTGAGACTCCTGCTCTTGGTAATTGCTCATGCTGGAAGAAATACTTGTGTGTATTAAATCAATAGAGGCCTGGCTGATTCTTGTGCTGTCTGCAGATGAGATAGTGCTTCTCTATAGAATTGTCTCAAAGCAAGTGCATCCATCATGCTCTACTTGCAGGATATGTGCTTTAGATGAGCTATTTTCTTCAAGTGGTAATATTGGAATTACCTTAAATGACTTCTGACTATAAACTATATTATTGTTCTAATTCTTACTTTTAAAATAAATACTTTTAAAACTACATGTGTTTCTCTCCTGTTTTTTTTCAGGGAAAGGTTCATCTTGAATTAAAACTGAATGAACTGATAACAGACAATGGATCTGTATGCCAGCAACTAGTAGTACAGTAAGGAAATACATTAATCATTTAATATTTGGTTGTTTGTTAGAATGTCATGGGATTTGTCTTTCCTGATACTGGATGTCTGCACGTCTTAGTACAAATAGCATGTTTCTTTTTATGTGACTTTCCTTGGAATCTGCCTTATGAGGAGATAAGTATATGTCTGGGGAACTCCAGCAGAAATTTTTCACAGCTGCTCATCTCTGCTACCAAACCCCTCACTTTTATTGGGATTACTAGGATTAGTGTATTGTAATTCCAGTTGAATTTGGTCTGGTGAGAAAGCTAGGAATGTGCAGTGCAGCTGACAGCCTTGCAGTATGGCTGTTACTGGCCGAATTACTGCTGTTGGTGGTATTTTTTGGGGTTGGTGTGATAAAATTTATTGCTAGTTTTGCTTCAGAATTTTCTTCCAGTTAACTGTGATAACAAATTCTTCCAGAAGAACGAAGTACGGGAGTTGTGGTTCTGGAACAGCATTTTTGCCGCATTTCAGTAAAACTTCTTAGCAACAACTTGAAGAGCTTTCACTACCAAACTTAATTTTGGCTCTGAAGTGTAAAAATGCTACAGCATGTCAAAGAGCATCATAGAAACAGTAATTTTTTGGTATATTTGCTAATGTAATTTTCATTATGAAATTAAGATGATGTTCTTGTCTTAGCCAACTCTCTAGACCTATATGAGTAGTTGAGTTGGAGCAGGACCCAGCAAAGCAGTCTGTTTGCTGTTCTCTAATTTGTTATGAAGGGAGAAGCCATTCTGAGGTAGAACTAAGCTAGTGAAACTGGTGATGGTTTAGTGGCTTAGGCTCATAATTCAGGTAAGATGGAACTTGCTGGACATCAAGGTATCTTTATTGCTTAAAGATAATTTGGAATGTGTCTGCTTTTATAGTGGGGTAGCAGCATGGTTCATTGTGAGTCCTGCTGCTCTTACTATCGTATCCCACTTGCAGCACAAAGTAGAATTAGAATAGCTTTTTCCCCATGGACTATTCACCACCAAAAGCTGGCTGGAGCTTTATGACTTCATGTTTAATTCCCAACTTTCTTAATTTTCAAAAAATTTTATATTTTTATATGTTCATGCACTTCATGTTAGTATTGTGGGGTTTTTATTTTAAAAACTTTTCCTATGATGAAGAAAAGCTGTATTAGAGAGTTACTGTTGCAAATTGCAGTTTTGAATAGGAAGTGGTTTACTCACTGTGCCTTGTCTTAGGATCTCTTTATGACGGAGATAATTGATCAAAAGGAAGCCAGGGTTCTCTTTTGGTTGCTGCACTCACCCACTCACTGCCATGTGGGAGAGGATTGTGCGTTGAACACGGCAGTGTTACATCAGTGCAGTTGTCTGAGGTTATGAAATGCACTAGAGTTCCTTAAACTAAAAATGTTTAGTAGGATTTTGCCATGCATGCTGTTGCCCTTGAAATAATTTACTGCATTAGTAATACGTTGTACATAAATGTATTTTGAATGTACATTTGAGAGTATGAGAAATAAGAAATCCCTCACTGAGTGTGGTATTATAGAAATAGATGTGAGGGCATTTTTGAGATGCATTTGACTTTAAAGTATGAGGAACTTACAGAAAATACACGTGGGAGTATTAAAGAGAAAATTAAACTCTTTAAGACCCTGCTTGTTCTGTAAATTTCCCATGATAATTAGTAACTGATGCACTTCCTGCTATGTTTTTCACGAGTCACCAGGCTCTGAGAAGACATTGAATTAGTAACTCCTTTAACAAAGCTGAAAGATAGAAAGGACCAGAACCATGATAAAGAGAGACAAGGAGTGGGCACAAATGTATTTATGTGTCTTTTTCTGACTCTTCTTTATGTGTTCTAAACTGGAAAATAGTGGCCAAAGGAAATAAAAATCACTGAAAAAATAATTCTTGACATACAGGCTATGATACTTGCCTTTCAGGAGCAATATTTTACTTCATGTTCAAATTAACGGTGTCTCAATGCAGTAAGAATTAGATGCTTTTAAACCTTCACTCATTAATTTTTTTCTAGGATAGGAGAATTCTAGATATTTGTGGTGGCTTCTCTGCATCGTTAAGTTGCTAATGGATTTCCACTGTGTATTCCCTGAGAATCCAGAAGTTCTACAAAGATGAAAAGTAGTAGCTCCAACTTTCATTACCCAAGATTAAACGTGGTGTTAAGTGCACACACAACAGCAAGTAATTAAAAGGCTGTGATTCTGAGCATTACCTGGAGTCCCCTGTTGTCTTGTGGCTAAACCAAAACCGTGACTGGCTAGGCAATGGATTCCTGTTGATTTGGGTCTGTAAACATGGCTGTAGAAGCTTTTTCTGCTGGTCTTTTAGATGAGTTTTATGATGAGGATTGATTTAAAAACCAATTCCAGTCGCTTTTCTTGGCATAAAGCATAGTTAATCCTCCTTTTGTGAAGGACTGTCTTAGAGCTTCTGTGGACAGGCTAAGCCCTGATTTTACACATAATTTTTGTGTTAATTGCACATTTGCTGTTAAGTTTCATGCAGATACACTCACAGACTGTGAATGAAAACTTTTGTTTTGTCTCTGATACTAATCATTTCCTTTTCTGGTGTGTGAATGAGGAGGGGAAAAAGTACAAGAGATTACCTGCTGACGCAGTGTGGGTTGGTTTTTTTTGAAACCACAGTGGTGTGTGTAGTAGCACATGTCACAAATACGTGCTTGCAGCTCTTGCTGGGAGTCCCTAAGAACAAGTTTGCATGGTCATTGTTTGCATATTTGCTGCTGCTGAAATAGATGATGCTTGAACAGTTTCTTGGCAAATTAGACAGTTGAGTGGTGGCACCTGCCGTCTCTGGGATTAACAGCCCTTCAGCTGTGAAAGAAGGTTTTGTGTGTTTACAGCGTGAATACTTCAAAGCCCAGAAATGCTTTATTGCAGCCAGAATTTTATTTCATTGCACATACTTTTCTAAATGAATTACACACCATGCTCTCTTAAATTGACCTGTCAGTTTGTTACTGTCCTGTTTATACTTCGTCTGCTCGCATGAAGTTGTTCTAGTGAACACAGCAGTTTTTATGAAGTGTACATACAGATCTTAATGGCTGCAGTTAGGGAGTGTCTGCCCGTAGAGAACTTCAGTTGATTTGATGGAGGTAGAGTCAGTCATTGAGGGGGCTTATTGTGGGCTGGGTCTTTTAAAGGATTTACCTTCATCTCCTAAGCTGAATATATGCCAGTTATATCTGAAAGGCTCTCATTTCCTGTGTGAAACTCCTCTTGCACAACAAACTATTGAGATGAGAATTAATGAAAACTGAAACATATCTTACTGTACTGGAACAGGGCAGCAGTTGGAGAAAAGAACCAAAGTTCTGTTACCTGTTGTTTAGACAATACATAAGGATATAGAAGTCTAAAATACAAAATAAAAGGCTTCTAAGTTGCTGTCTACTTCTTCAAACTCTATGCATTTATGGCTTTTGAATGACAGCTGCCTAGCTATGTTGAAGAAATTATTTGTCAAAGCTGAAATATTTTTACTGTATATTAGAAATGTATTTATTATGGTTGTTGAAATAGGAGTGTATATTTAATGTTATTTTGTTTTTTGATTTGTCAAAATGTTTGGCATTTTGTTGGTGATGGTTTTGCTGGGATTTCTCGGTTGTTGTTTTCCTTTTAAAGGAGACTGCAGTTGCAGCACTTTGCCTGATTCTTTGAGGAAAGGCAGTATTCCTGTGAAATTTGCTGACTGGCAAACTGAGTGAGGTTTTTTTGTTCCATTCATTTTCATTCCAACTTTTCAATTTCTGTAAGTCTTCTCTAGTTTAGCCACTTCAAACATCTTCAGGATTTTTAAACACATTTAGTGGAAGCTGTTTATTTAGTAGCTTAAAAATATCAGTAATGATTCAGTGCAGTGAGCTCAGTCCCTGGGGAGGAACAATCCAGCTCGGTAGTGCCAAGTTGATTTAATGGCTTCCTATCCCTAATGGCTGCTTGCCTTTGGAGCTTGGGAGGGCTCTTGCATGAGCAGGGTAATTCAGTTTGCCAAACTCACAACTGGCTTTTAGGTTAAAAGCTTCCTTTGAGGGTGGTAAACAGAAGCAGCAGCAGTTCAGCTGACTTGGCTATGCTGTCACATATGTGTCTAAAGCAGACTCCAGGCAGTACCTGCATACTGAAGGGATGGATCTGACTGGCTACCTTGGAGTGAGAGATGGAAGGGGAGAAGGTGAGGTAAATTTGGAACAAATTTTTGTGCCTTATAGGTGTGGAAGAGAGAGATTGGGGATATTAGGAGTTGATGTTCAGGGGAGGTGTTGGACCAGGACAGGCCGTCTAATAAACTAGGCAGACCATACTTGCTGGCAGCAGAACTGGGACTTGGGCAGGAGGTGAAAATGGAGTGCTAGAGCTGCCTCCACAGGGAGACCAGCTGGAGTGTGAAATCATCTTAAAGTGACTGAAACGTATGATGAATCCAGAGATTCTAGTTCTGCTGCAAGGCTGTGAAGTTGTCAGTAAAATGTTTTTCAACTCACAGGAAATCACAAACAAGCTTTTCTTTAGTTTGTGTATGTTGTGGTCAAGAGAACAGAACAAGCTGTGTAACCTAAAGTCCCACAGATTCGGATCTGTTTGCTAGAGAAATCCAGGAGGTTGGTGATAATGTCAAAGACTGTAACAAGAGAAATTGTGGTGTTCTTGTTAAAACAGCTGATTTCTCTTCAGATAAGGTTGACTGATCCATCTGCTATGAATTTCCTATGATGTTGAAATTGCGGCTGATTTATAGGTACACTCAGCACTCGCACCTGAAGCTCCGAAGCCCAAGGAGCTGTAGAGAGTTTTATGCTACAGGATGCCCATCAGTCTGAAAAAATCGAGTCCTGCCTCAGATCAGATACTCCAAATGACTGAAAAGTCTAGACAGTTTAATTTTGTTGCCTCTCTTCTGTGCCACTTTGTGTTGGAGGAGGAATCAATTATGCTTGTGAAACAACTGGATGTTTCAAGAGCCCATTTAAATGGTGGGTTTGAAATCACTGTAGCATTCATTGTGATTCAAAAATTATTGAAATGCTGAAGGCCACGTGCTTGATAACTGGAAGAAAAATAACAAATGATTGTGCAGTGGTTCAGCACTAAATGTTCCCTGAACTGGCTAAGACAAAGGGACTTTTGGGGGGGGAAATACCATCTGGTTTGTAAATGTGCATACTCCAAAGAGGGTGGAGTTTTGAGGCAGCACAGGAGTGTTAGTGTCTGTTGTTTCCACTCTTGTGTTTGAGTTTGCAGCTCCTGTTATTCTTTTAACACTATTTTTCTGCAGTGCATAAAGCATTTATTTAAAAATGTGTGCAGCTACATAACTTCAGCTTGATCTGCACAACTTATTATTCCACATTATGATATTAGAATGTTTACTTAATTTTTCATATGAATTTAGAGAAATTATTTTCTCCTTAAGTTGCCTAGGTTTTATTCAAACTAGCAAATTATGACAATTGAAACACTCTTGCATTAATTAGGTAAATTCCTGCAATACAGCTAAAAAGTATATTACTTTAAAGAGAACAGGAATATAACATCTAGATCTCATTTGTGTTTTGTTTATGAAATTTTGTAATCTGTGGAACGTTTCTGGACTTAAACTACAGTGTGTATGGTTATATTAGAGCATCATTTTGCTAGAACGTCTGGTTTCTGCTATGAATTTACAAACTCTTCTGCTTCACTTTTGTTGTTCCAGCTTTTTTTAGTTAATGCTCATACGTGGGCAGCATCTGAAGGTTAGGCAGCTTGCTGACTCAGCTCTGTGTTGCTGCTGTGGTGATTCAAAGATTGCAAGACTTTAGAAAAGGTCCAGAATAGGTTTCTCTGTCTCCATGAGCATTAGTTGCCAACCATCCTGTCCCTTTTGCATCAGGACTGGTGAACAGTGTGCCTGTGTACCTGTTAAACACCAGTTTACCACTTACTGAATTATGGAAGAAAACAGTATTTTTAAAAGGGCCATTTAACCCTGATGGTCATTTAACTCTGAACATGGACTGTTGTGAAAAAAGATTGCAAATAAACCCTAGGCACTGTTTCAAAGATAGAGCTAGAAACATATACTGTAATAGTTTTGGATGTTTAATTTTAAATATCATTTCAGGATTTGACTTTGCATTTCTTAGCATCACTCAAAATGTAATTTATCCAAAATAAAATATTTCAGTCTGCTTCAATGCCTTCCAGATATAGTTGCTGCCTTTGGTTGAGGCCAGGTAGCTTTTTGTGGGCCTTGAGAAACCAAATTTAAGTTAATGAAAGCTGCAATTTTTCCTAACATATAGCCATTCATTTTACTTAGGATTTTGTCATTCATGTATGATACTGGAATGTCTTTATCAAAGCAATTCCAAGAGTTTTGTTCTCACGGAGCCTCCAAGTCTGACTGTATATTTGAGTATTATTTTGTGTTACCATCTAGAGATCTTCTTCAAGTACATGCAGTATGTTGGATCAGTGTATAGCTGTATCTGTGTATATTACAGCAGGACATAAAAAGTTTTTGAAAAGAAAGCGTTGTTTACATTTTTTTTAATCCAAATAATTGCTTCACTGATCTATTGTTTGCCTTTTCCTTGTAGCATAAAGGAATGTCATGGGTTGCCTCTTATAAACGGACAGAATTGTGATCCTTATGCAACAGTCTCTCTTGTGGGACCTTCCAGGTAACATTTTAGTATAAAATGAATAAATCTAAAAATGCTGTGATGTTGAATTGGAAAAGAAAATCATGGGTTTTAAGCAAAATCTTCAAAACACAGAAAAATCTTCCAATGCTCTCATGCGTACATGACATCTCCATGGATACTGTTCTCTCCCCTTCCCTACCATATGCTCAAGACTGGCATGATGTTTGGTCTGTCTGAATTGTCTGCACTAGTCAAGAGCCACTTATGACTCAGTTCTTTCTTACATTTTGTATTGGTGTAGATCTTGATTTCTGCACTGTATTCCTGTTAATTTATGCGAAATTCCTGTATGTTGTGATACAGTCAGTTGCTCACTCACTTTCCTGTCTTCCCTGTTTTTCTTTATGTATGGGTTTCTTTGCAGCAAATGTGTAATAATTGGGAGGAGATGAAAGAGGAGGTGTGTTCAGGTGTTCGGGATGCTGTGTTCAAAATCCATACAGTTCAAATATCTCCTTGTTTGGGATCACTAATCCTCAGTAACTGCTGGTTTTTTTCATTTAAGAAAAATCCCCCATGCCACATAGTCACTATGTAAAAGTTCCTGCCCAATAAGGAGGATAAGTTTCAGTTGCTTTTTTTTTGCCACATCAGACCCTTTCCTTTCTTTGGTGCTGAGGAATTGCCTTTGTGAGCATTGTACCAGATTTGCTTGGCTGAAAGACTTTGGAAGGATTGTCCCTGAGTAAGCTCTGCATGGAGCATTTTTTTTTTTCTCCTTGATAATAAATGATCACATTTTTTAGGTTTGGCATGGGTTTTTTTGCTTTGTTTGTTTGTCTGGGTTTTTCCTAAGAGGACTGGGGAGGCTCACCTGTTATACTTAGAAATTATGGGGCCGAATGACAGAGGTAAATTGACATACATTTCTGTTTGAATCCTGTGATATGGAAGTGGGAGAATGTTGGTGCCACAAAATATTTACCCTGTTAGTATGGGAATATTTGTGCAAATCTGACAGGAATTCCTGGTTAAGATTTTCCAATCTTATGCATGTGTGACTCATGTACCATGACTGGAATATTTCTATGTTCAGTGCCTGAAAATGGGTAGTTGATACATAGGGCAATTTTTCTTCTCCCTTGTCTGTTTTTCTCACATATTTATTTCTTTCTTTTGGAAAGCCATTTCATACTACCACACCCCTTTGCTAAATAAATAAAGAAATAAAACTGTATTCCTTTATAAAACTTGTAAAATGTAAAAAAATACCAAAACCAGCCAACAAGGAAGTGGGGACAGTTGTTTTGTTTTACCCTGTGCTGCTTCCTATCTAACATGAGCAGCAGTTGCTTTCAAAGAAAACCTTCAGTGTCTTGGATGTAAGCCTCTGTCTGTAAAGAAGTAGTGGGTATTTCACCAACAAAAGAGGGTGGGAAAAACAGAAACTGCAGTTGAACAAGACAAGGAAAAGTGTGATCATTACCTTCAGGCGGTGGTAAAGAAATTGAAATTTTAAATGCATTAGAAATTGTTTATGTATTTTAATTAATATGCGTAAGTTTTACCTATTTGTGAAATTAAATGCAGCCTTTGAGTTGGATAGATGCATAGTTAGCCAGATACAGCATTTAAAATTTTAGCTCTTTAAACTGTATTGTGAATACGAACTAATTTCATTTTAAGATTTTCCTAATTGATCAAAGTGAATTGTAGAGTAACAAAAAATGTTTTAACTTAAATGCATGAGTCCTTCTTGACAATAGAATGTCTTTATAATTGTGTGTTTAAGTTGTCTATGGTAAAAATTTTGCCACATTGGAACAGGAATGACCAAAAGAAGACCAAAGTTAAGAAGAAAACCAGCAATCCGCAATTTAATGAAACATTTTATTTTGAGGTAACTTTTTGTGTGCTGTTCTTCCTGTTTATCTATTTCATCCAACCCTTCAGATATTTTTAAGCAAGCTGCATAGCAGTGGCTAATGCAGAAAGCTCTCTTCAAATTGAAGAGCTTTAACTGGAGTCTCAAATGTAAGTGAATGACATACTTAAATTTCTGTCTGCCAGACAATAGCATTCCCCTCCAATTGCTCTGTGAGAAATTACTTTCTCACAAGCACATATATGAAGGTAATTCCCTATCTTGAATCACTTCATAAATCATCAGTTGCCATCTGGAGTTCTGAGGTAACTTTAACCTATCCCATGGACTTCTACTTAAATATTTTCAAGCTTGACCTAAAAAACCCAAACTACTTATTTATTTAATAAAGTAATATAGTGATTATACCCAAAAAAGTTTATTTTATTTTAAAATCAGTTAACTTTGTTGTTATTTAGGAGTTGATTTCAATTCTACATGAGTTATCTGACAATAAACAAACTATGAGTTTAAATTTTCATCCGATTTGTGTCAGTAGAAAAATCAGATTTGCATTTAAAGCATGCTGTACTGAGAGTTGGAAGGAGTACAACTATTGCATGTGCCTCAAATGTATTATAATTTACTATGTTTTTATAAATCCTGGTCCTGCTTGGGGCTTGGGTGAGAAATAGTTTCATACCTATGCACAGTTTCAATGCCTGTGTCTCAGTTGACCTGCTCAAGAGTACTGAGTGTGATTTCTTAGGAAGTTAGATATTAGGATAAAAATGTGATCCAAACCACTCTGGTAACTTTTTGACTTATGATTTATTGGAGTTAAATTGAGAATGCAGCCAGTCAAGAAATGAGGAAAGTGTAGATGAGAGGTTACAATTGTGTTGTAACTAGGGCAAGAAGTGTGGGCTTCCTGTTTGTTGTTTCTTTAAACATTTCAGAACTGACTTCAGTGATTTCATAGGATTCATGCTAAAACAAAAGAAATTTTTGCCAGTTTCATGTCATACTACTTGTTGTTTTATCTAATAAATCTGTACTGTAATTCTCTCATGTGTCAGCTAGCCTTCAGTAGGTTCCACCATGAACATTTCTTGACCTATTTTTCTTCTGCTTTCTGGCAAAAGGCAGTTTGTTTGGTCAACCTACCTTTTTCCTTTGTATAAGGAACAGTAACTATTTACCTATGCTAGAGGCAGGGAGAGTTTTCTTTGCATTTTTGATATCCATAATACAGAAAGTGTGTTAATAGGAGGAATTTACTTGCAGGTAACAAGGTCCAGCAGTTACACCAAAAAGTCCCAGTTTCAGGTGGAAGAAGAAGATATTGAGAAACTAGAAGTCAGGTAAGTTATGTGGATTAGAAAATTATTTCATAGAGTCATTATTAAATAATAGTATTTTATCATCAAGACACTAAAAAACTGTTTTCTCTTAGTGTAGCTCCAGAGAATTACTGATCAGACTTGTAGAAAAGATGACATAGAAAATTTATTTTTTTTTACTTGTATTTCTTACTGAAGATGAGTTTTTCTGTTTTGAAGTGAACAGTGGTTGAGTGTGTCTAGTTGCCTAAACTTACTTCCTGTGCCTGTGAGTAAAGAGGTATGAGTGCCTTCTATCAAATTATATTAATTTGGGCAGAATATTGATAATAGAACTTGTACTGAAAGGTACCAGCATACCTGATCCTAGTCAATAGTTTCAAGTATAGTTGGCTGGTTTAATAAAAAAGAGGAGAAAGCCTCTTTTATGAGATTCTTACAATTTCACTTGCTTTTTAGAGGAACATTTGTCTTTCATCTTTTCCTTGCAAACGCAAATAATCAAAGTATGTTCCCCTTTTCTGCTGCTTTACCCTCAGAGCTGGTCTTTCTGTATTTATGCAATGTATTTAGAACTGCAAGGAGCCCTGTACTCTGTTTCTTTTCTTTATTGTGCACATACATGCACCAAATCTGCTGAATGACAGAAAGTCTTCAAGGCCAGCAAATGTTTCCTAACAGGCATCAGAAGAAAAATTTAGCAGTTAATCCAAATAGTCATTATAGAGCTAACTTGGTATGTGTGTTTTTAAGTATCAGCTTCATAAATTAGAACTGTGTATTTCATTGTAGATGCAAATATATGTAGAAAAATAGTCATGCCCCAACAAATCTAGTTGTCTTTTGTTTTTGTTTTTGTTTTTTTTTGTTCTTAACACCTGCTGTCTGTCAGAAATGTCAGAGAGGTAAGAAGTGATAGAACAAACCCAGGGTGCATGTCTGGAACCAGATTCCGTTTGAGGTTGTAAGCGTACGAGCTGCTGCTTGGAGAAACAAGCGCATGTGTTGGTGTGGCATTGCAGTGTCCCAGATTCTAGCAGTTAGGTAGATATTTAAATATATTGGTTTAAATGTTCACTTGAATTACCTGAGAAGAAATGTGCACAGTTTTGGGGGTGGAGATTGCGTAGAACCCATACATTGTGCCAGTATCACTTTTATATACTGATGCAAGATCTGCAAGTCTTAACTTCCACTGTTTGTTTCTTTATCTGTTCTTTATGGATTAATAAGCCACTTGTTTGAGTCTTCTTGATTTATTTAGAATGGAGTGAGATTTCTAACATTTGCTGCCTGCATGCATGTGGATTAGTGCTGTAAGGCAGTTATTGTAAACTTGCTTATTTCTCTTTAGGAGAAAAGAAAATTAAGCAATGCTCTTATTTTCAGGGTTGACCTATGGAATAATGGGAATCTGGTACAAGACATCTTTCTAGGAGAAATTAAAGTTCCTGTGAAAGTGTTAAGAAATGATTCCTTTCAAGCATGGTGAGAAATGGTCGTTCTGAAGTGAATTTGCTTGTGTCTTGCATGTTTTCCCTTGCAAAGGATATGTTTTATTCTACCTATTCATTAAACCGTGTCTTCCTGTTTTAATCTAGGTAAAACATATTTCTAGAGTTTCCCTGCTCAATAAAACAACCTTGTTAGCAGGTACATTTAGCTCTGCTCTTCCCCATATCTCTACACAGTCACTGAATAGTTGGTGTGTTTGAAGGGAAGTGTGGAGAGTGAAGGGAAGATGGACTGTAACTGTCTTTTGGTCAGGTTGCTGGATTTCAGTGATCTGTGTGTGCTGTTCAGCCTACGCAGCAAACCTGGAGCTTCTCAGAATTGCATCACTTGTAATTAAATTCCTAAGTCAGACTTCAAGAATTTCTGATGAAGAGTTCATTTGATCATTAAGTATGGCTTTTTTGTCTTCCTTGGGGAGACTCTGGAAGAATCTTCTAAAACAAACCCAACATTGTATCAGGGGAGCAGGCACAGGAGCTGGAAGGGTGAGGTATGAAGTGATTCAGGAAAGAAACACTTCTGCGTGGGACATCTCAGCACCCTCCTTTCTGATGTTTTTGGAAGCAGGAGCCCATCTCTAGCTTCTTTACTGTCCCAAATGCTTAGCAGCAGGAAGGGATGAGTGCAAGAGATTTGAGTGCCTTCAAGTGTGTAAAATATTCTGCTTTTGGTAAACCTTTCAGTAGAGGAAAAAGCACGGAGGAAGCACTTTCATATCCACACAGAAAACACATGGGAAGGGTGACATAGGTCTTGGCCAGGAACCATTATGGCTCTGCTCCATGTACCCACCTCAGGCTCCAAGTGTCATGGATGTTGAACTCACACTCTTGGTGCTTGAATATGATCCTCTAGGTGTTTGTGTTGGAGTTTCTGGTTTTTCGCATGGTGTATTGCAGACACAGGCTTGTTTTGCCAGTGTCTCATCAACAGCTGCATGACCATATTAACGTAAAACCAGGCCTCTGTTAGCAACTTGCTGAAAGAAAGATTGTATCAGCATGGGCTCATTGCCAGTGAGCTGTGTTTGTATGGCTTTTTCAATTGACATAACTCATGTCTAGTTCTCTTGAGTGTGTCTGCTGATATGCTTTGTAGGCACACCTTGCATTGAACATCCTCATATCCAAGTATGATCTGCTTATCAAAAACAGTTCTGTGATTAAAAATAACAGATCTTTTATACTATTGCTAATTTGTGTAATATGGTTTCAAATGCAGCTGAAGTACAGCAGAGAAATTATCTATACTTCTAAATATTTGGAAAATAAGCCTAAGAGTCATGCTGTTACAGAGAGGTTCTCCTGGTAAATCCATTTTATTTTGTTACCATGCCTTCGTGGGCACTGTATCTGATTATGAAAAAAGTCTGATCTCCTGGTTGCAGAAGTCCAAATATCCATAACTGTAAAAGAATATTTGGAGATGAGGTTTCAGTTTGTTGGGGCGAGTGTTGAAACTACTGCGACACCACTTAAAAGCTGTTAACATTATTGTAGGGCTGCACCTCCTATTGGAATGCAGTGAAACTGCAGCCAATGAATTGTTCAATGTATTTTGTATTAAGAGTAGAAAAAAATCTGCTTTTTCCCTAGATCTCGTTTCTCAAGAGTGGAGCCTGTTAATATTATGTGCTTTTTCTGGTCTTATACAAGACCATTTAAATTCTTCATATTACCTGTTTCACTTGCAGTGTCCAACACCCTAAATATAACCTTGATATAAAATGAGATGGCCCAGTGTAATCTCAAGCTATTCCTGCTATTCCCTGTTAACCTACAAAAAGTATATCCTATTTTACTGCTTGCAAAGATGTGGGAAAATAAATAGAATTTCCGTTGTGTATTAAAGATTTATTAAGTGCTGCTCATTTTTTACTTTTGTGTCTCAAGGGGGCTTTTTTGTGAATTTTTTGCTAGTTTTCAGATATTATGCATGTATACTGAAATAGTTAAATGTGATACTTTGCTTCATTATGGAATTAGTCAAATGAATGAAATAGGTATCTAATATTTTATAATTGTCCTGTTGCTTACAGGTACTTACTTCAGCCAAGAGAAAATGGAAACAAGTCTTCTAAAACGGATGATTTGGGATCACTTAGATTAAATATCTGTTACACTGAAGACTGTGTACTTCCATCTGAGTACTACACTTCTCTAAGGAACTTGCTGCTAAAATCTTCAGATGTACAGGTTATTTTTGTTGAAAATTTCATTAAAGTGAAAACTGAAAATGGATTATGCAGTTGTGAGGCAATATGAATTGCTCATATCTAGATAATTGGTTTTGTTTCTTTGTGGTAATTACTTCTGTCACACCCAGATGAACAGCTTCTAGAACTCTTACTTCTGCTCCAAAGTACCAGGATTTTCTTCTTATTTTAGAAGAACCAGTGAAGACAGGAAAATAACCTGTGCTATGTGTCTGGAGGAGAAAAAATACTTTCTTCTTATTGATTGCTCCTTTCAACATTGTATTTTTCCATTGGCCTCTATTAGGTTCTTGGATTTAGAGGTTTTCCAGGGACAGTGATTCATTATTGGCACTGGAGGGCAGATAATTAAAGAAAAGGATCTACTTCAGAATTTATTTCAAATTCTACTTCTGAATTGCTTTTGCCTTCCCCAGGATGTTAATCAGCGTGACTGGATTTCTCACCAGGACACGGTGACCAAGAGGGAAGTGTGGTAGAGTGTTTGCATAACATTGTGACAGGAATCAAACTGTAGTAACCAGACTTTATATTCTTAGGTCTTTTACAGCTTTTCATCAATTCAGTGTTAGTTAAGTACTGACAGAGGAGAAGCAAGTTAGAGGAAGTAGATGTGACTGAAGTTTTTGCTGGCCCATATTCAAATACTGCTTTGCTGGAATTCAGGAATAGCTGAGTATTTAGGTAGCAGCAGTCAGCAGTGGTCTTTTCTACTGAAATAATTTAGTTTATGTATTGAAATTCCCAACTGTACAGTGGCAAACACTTCAGAAGGGTGAGAACTTTATTTTAATGTCCCCTGATTATAGTTTTAAAAGTCCTATAAAACATTATAGTAAAAATACTATAATGTATCTACATGACATTATAGTAAAACAATTGCTCTCTGCCTCTAACTTGGGTTAGTGACAAAGCCATAGTTTAACCCTTTAGGGACAATGAGTAGGATGACTAGCTACTGAATTCCATTCTTAAGTGTATTTATAGAGTAGATAATTTTCAGTTAAGTATCTCTGGAATGGAAGCTTTTAATTGCCATGTTATACAGCAAATATTGAAACTTTCTGTTGACAAACTATATCTATAGTCTCATTAGATTTGATCTGTATTTTTTCAAATACGCAAAGACCATTTAACTACTTTACTCAGATTTTATGTTCTGCCTTGTCACAGCCTATTTCTGCATCTGCTGCCTACATTCTGAGTGAAGTGTGTCGAGACAAGTACGATGCTGTGCTGCCTCTGGTCCGGCTGTTGCTGCACCACCATAAGTTGGTTCCCTTTGTTGCAGCAGTGGCAGAACTAGATCTGAAGGACACCCAGTACGTATTTCGTGTTTATTGATGTCATGCTTTCTAAAATTAATTTTAGAGTTTCACAGGGCTTCATGATACAACACTGATAAGTAAGCCCTTTGGTTTCTTTCTCTCACATAAAACTGACTAACTATATTCATCTTTTAATGCTGGTTTTTTAAAACATTCATTAAAATCACTTTGAAGCTGGGAGTCAGATTTAAGGGTGCTGGGCAGTTTGGTAAAATTTTGTCTTAGTGTACATAGTTTTTATTTTAAATGTCTTTATTTGGCCACTCTTCAAATTTTACTGCCCATTGAATTGAAATTTATAAACTTAGATGGAACTTAATAGATGGAACACTTTAGATTGCTGAGAATCTTACCCTGTTTCCTTTAACATGTGGCTTAAATGAGGGCTGCTCTTTTTCTGTAAAGATACCATGTAATTAACAATGTGGCCTGCATGCCTTGCAAGTAGGAAGCCCAGGAGTTTTTCCAAGTAGCAGCATATGGTCTGTGAGTTTGCAGCTCTGTGGTTAGGAGAGAAATAAAGCAGATGTGAATAGCAACCACTGTGCTGCCAGGTCATGTCCAGTGCAGGTGTGGGAGGGATTTCGTCACCACAGGACAGTTGACTTCAAAGCACTTAGTCTTGATTTAAATAATGCGAGACAGTTTAACTGTAGTAAGAGGTGACTCATAGAAAATAATTTTCTAAACTGCATTTTAGTACACACATTCCATTGTAATTGAACTGTAACAAAGGCAGTTTGAACTAAATCTCTCAGATTAGAAAGATACACTTTGCACAGCTGGCTGTCAGTTTTCTTCAACAGCTATAATTAATAAAAATGTAACCTTGGATTAAATTATGTTTTGGTTTAAGTATCTGGGTTTATTGGTGTAGTGTAGCACTGTGCTGTAGCTCCAGATTTTTTTCACCATGACTACTGCAGGAAGAATTGTATATTGCTCAGGTACAATTTTCATTATTTTGCAATTTTCTCCAATTGTTCTTTCTCATGTTCCATATACTCTTTTTGTTACTGAGTGCAATTGGAAGCTTGGTGTACATGTTCTGGAATTCCTGATTGAAATATATGACAAATATTTTCAAAAATAATTCTTTAATAGCACGATAGAGTATAAACTGAATTTTGTAACTGAACTTATTGTTTTATCCCTGTTAAAATAAATTTCTTTTCTTACAGAGAAGCAAACACAATCTTCAGAGGCAACTCATTAGCAACTCGGTGTGTAGATGAAATGATGAAAATAGTGGGGAAGCACTACCTGAAGGTTACTTTGAAACCTGTTATTGATGAGGTTTGTTATCCTGGTGAAACTTCCTTGGGGAAGCTCAACCTCCTGTGGTATCCATGTCTGTTGGATAGACTTTTTTGTTTCAGCTCTGCAGTAGGAATCACTCAGGAGAATCCTAGAGGAAAAATTAATTGAGCGATAATTGATTAAGTTTAGTGAGAGGAGCTGTGTTTTGTTATTTATATTACAGATGCTTCAAAATAAACAGTCAATGAAAGTCGTTGCAGCCTCCAACACATTGCAGAATTTGCCCATGTGATGCTTTATGTAATCAGTCTATTTGAAAAGGCACAAACAAAAGTGAAGATTATCAATGCATGTTGTCACAGATGGTTAGGACTTATTTAGAATTTTACTCCTAAATGTAACAATCTGATTTTTAATGGGTGCATTTCCATACTTTGTCTGAAAAATTGAACTCCTATGGTTTTGTTTGTTTGCTTCAGATATGTGAGTCTCCTAAACCCTGTGAAATAGATCCCATCAAATTAAGAGAAGGGGATAATGTGGAAAGTAATATGGTGAGTTTCACAACTGGTCTCAAAATCTGAAAGAAAAGCATTTTTTAAAGCAGCTCTTTGTAATGGAAAATGAGTAACTCATGGTAGCAATATAACTCCCTGTTTTTAGAGTAAACAAAGAAAAAGCTGTATCTTCTTACTCCCCTTTATGAGCACAGCAATGGAAAAGTCCAGTGGAAAATGGGACAGAGAGGAGAAGCTAAAGATGACAGTCATTCTTACCAGTTTTTTTGGGTGTTTTGATTCCTGATGTCCTGTACTCAGCATCTTGATTATGATGTACCTAATTAGAACTGCTCTAGCATTTTGCATTGAAGTTTTTCTGGCTGCTTCCCTCTTACTAGATTATGCTGGTGTTTAAGGCAATAGTTGCTGCAGTAAATTTAATGTTCACTTGATATACGTGGGAAATGTTCCTTCCCTGTTGTCAAATTACAAAACCAGGTATTGATTGGTAGTTTGTATTGCTAGACAGTGCTTATATACTTTAAGTAAGTATCATTAAACTACCTTTTAACAGTAGTAATGCCATATAAACACTATGAGGCTTTTGAAATATGCACTGTAGTAGAATTCAGTATTGAATAGTCAGACAGTGTTATGTTTGTGCCCAGGGAAAAGAAAATGAGAAATATGAATGTTCATGGTCTGAAAAAATACTTTTTTCCATAATTGCAGGAAAATCTCCGCTATTACGTGGACAAAGTGTTCCGTGAGATAGTGCGGTCAAGTATAAGTTGTCCAACCCTGATGTGTGATGTTTTTTATTCTTTGAGACATCTGGCTGCCAAAAGATTTCCAAGTAAGTGTTCTCTAAAAACTTCTGAAGGTGGTGTTCAGACTGAAAACTTCTGCAGTTACCTTATGGGGATTGTTAAAATTCTTTTCTTGCCCAAAGCTGTGCCCTGAACTTTGACAGTCAGGCATTTGTTTTTCTGTCAGGCTGTAAGTTAGAGTGAAACTGTGTGGTCAGTCAAGGGGCATTTTTTGTTTTCTGATACAAAAATATAGCAAATCAGAAATTGCAAGACAGCAGCAAATGAAAAGCCATCAGAAAAAAGTACAAGATAATAGAAGAAAAGCACAAGCAATACAGGAAGTGATTTATTTGAAAGATACTTAAAATTTTTAAGAGCTGTTCTATTCATTGCTTCTAAAGAAGCAAGATGTGAGCTTGAAAATCAATTTGGCATTTGCATCTTTACATGAACTGCCACTCTGTTAACAACCAACAGCACATTCATAACATCTGTGAAGTTAGCTTTAGTACTACTATAACTGAACTAGCTGTGGGTAGTTTTTAGGAGGGTGGATAATAATAAAAATTATTTAATGGATTTGTAAATATGACCAGTATTAGAACAGCTTTATTCTTTCATTATGGTTTTAATATAGGAGTAATGTAGTGGGTCTGAAGTACTCATACTTCAGTTAGTTAAAATCTGAAATGTCCTTTAATAAGCTACAGGTGAAGAATATGCTCCTTATAATGTGGAACATTTTTCCGATTCATGTTTATCACTGAAACTGAGCCATAAATAGCTCTAATTTAGACAGTCCTTTCAGAAAAGCTGACTTACCAGATCAGATTGAAGTGGTCATTAGAGTAAGAATGTGACCTCACTGTACTTCCCAGTATAAAAGTAAATATACGCAAAATATTTAATGAGAAAATTTTCATTTACATCATCAAAATTATGTAACAGCATGGGTTTATGAGGCAACTCAGAATTGCGATTACATTTGTTCCTATGTGTTGACTGTGTTTGTCATGCAACATTAATGTATTTGAATTATCAGTGAGTAGCTTTCCAGGTGAATAGATCCAGTAGCCCCAGAGTTTAGAGGCAGCTGCTGCAGTGTTTTATCTCTGGGTGCAGCATCCAGTCAGACCTAATCAACTGTATATGTAAATGCTTGCAGTCATCTCATCGTTCCTCCCAGAGATGAGCTAGTTGTATGGGAATAGAACTTTTTTTCAGATAAATAAGCAATAAACACTCCACTATAAAGAGAACATTTCTTACCATGACCACCTTTCTCATTTCATGCACTTCATTGATTTTCCTATTCTATTTTAAAATATGTCTCTCTGATGTTATCTTCTTAAGGATTTTTATGTTAACTGTCTTCATGATTTCCTGTTAAGTTCAGTGCATGTTACATTTCATGGTTTTTCTCTGCAGATGACCCTCATGTACAGTATTCTGCAGTGAGCAGCTTTGTGTTTCTTCGTTTCTTTGCTGTAGCCGTAGTCTCACCTCATACTTTTCATTTACGACCTCACCATCCAGTAAGTCTTGTGAAGCTTTGTTCTGTTTTATTCATACCGTCAGATCTGCTGCTTTGGGAAGGCAAAAGTTACTTTCAGTAACTGGGAAATAAGATGACTAAATGTCTCTAGGTTCAGTTTCCAAAGGAAATAGGATATTTGCAATTCTTTAAGCATCAGCTATATCAGTCTTCATGGGGTGTTCTCAAATGATGTGGAAGTGCTTTCAATGTTATAAATGCTGTGCTTTTTTGGGGAATGTGCTTCTTGGGTGAAATAGCAACATGACTGAGGGTCCTTGAAGGTATAGGCCTAAACTGCCTTGGTTCTTTCCACCAAGGAAATTAAACATCCAGACATTTATTGCCATTTGGGTCTTAAGCAGAGGTTGTAGCATAATCCAGTAATTGGTTGGTGTATTTATCCTGGACTCCTCTAGTTGCAATGGGTTGACAAATTGTCCATTTTTATTTGTCACGTAGATGCATATTATAAAACAATTTCAAAGACAGGAATATCAAGATTAGAAAACCTGTATTATTTTTCACATTAAATACAGAAAATGTATGAAATCTGCTTCTCCAGAGGTTATCACTATTACCTTATTTTATTTACTTAGGTGTGTTATGCCTTCAGAATAAAAAGATACACTTACTCAAATTCATTTCTTTGACATTATCCATTTTTTTGAGTAAAAAAAAATACAAGATTTTAACACTTGAGGGTTAAACATCTAAAAGGGAACAACAAGGCCACTTTTGGTTGCTGTGTTTATAATTGAGTATTAAAATGGAATCAGTGAGATAGCAAACAAATCAAGTAAAAGACAAAGTTTTAAATTTCACTTTTTATTATGAAAACTTGTACCATTTGTCCAGCAGTAAGTCATTATATTTATTGTCCAGAAGTTTGTTAGATTTGTAGTAATGATTACAGGATTTGAGAGTTTCTGATGTTTTATAGGTAAAAATATTTCCCCAGTACTAATATTAAGTTCTAGTGATAGTGACTAAAATACTAAACACTAAGCAGTAGCTAATAAACTATATAATATTTCATATGCATTTTTTTTTCTTTTGGGGCAAAGAAAAGGAATGAAGATGTACCAGATTTACTACATTGTGTAATATAATAACTTTATTGACATTTTAATTTTTTAATCAGTTTTACCTAGGACTGTGAAAACATATGACTTCTGAATTTTGTTTCATTGTTTTAGGATGCACAGACTTCTAGAACATTAACTCTTATATCAAAAGCCATCCAGACTTTGGGAAGCTGGGGAAGTTTGACCAAAAGCAAACTTGTAAGGCAATTAACATTCTTTCTCATTTCAAACATTCTGTTTATTGAATTTCATATGAAAGTTTATTTATGTCAATATACTTTTCCTTTCAGTCAAGTTTCAAGGAGACATTTATGTGTGAATTTTTCAAAACATTTCAAGAAGAAAAATTTACTGAATCTGTTAAAAAGGTACCTTTCAACTGTATTTTTTTATTGGTGTAGCTGATCAGTCTTCATTATTAAAAGGTTGTGTTAGTGTTCAATTTTCTACTAGAGAGAAAAAGAGAAGTTGTAGTCTGTTTCAGACATAAAAAACCCCCAAACCAAAAAACAGCATAGCAAAGCCATACACAAGAGTTACACATAGTGAACTAAGCTACTTTAGTTTAAAAAGTAAAGTGTACATTTTTTGAAAGATATTTTATAGGCTCTGCTGTTTAGGAACTCATTAAAGAAAGCTTGTCTGACTTCTGGGCATCCCTTGTTACATTGTTCCAAGGCCCTGCCATATGTTTTCGTCTGTTGCATAAAATAACTGTTCTGTTCAAGGAGAAACTGTACATTTACATTTTCAAAATAGCTTTTGGGGTTTTTGTGTTTCTGAATATTGTCTATTTCTATTCACTGTGGTTTTTTCCTTAAGTTCCTGGATGATGTTTCCTCTACTGAGAGTAAAGAGCCCAGTGGTGTGAGTGAGCCAGTACATCTAAAAGAAGGGTGAATACATCTTGAATTTATATTGTCCATAACAGATTTGACTTCAGTCTTTTTTTCATTAATGCCAGATTCAATTTAATCCTTATTAAAATGTCTGATATACTGTAGAACTTATTATATTTGTAATTTAGACAATTCTCAGTATGTAGAATTAGTTTAAAAGAACATCTGCAGACTTTTGTAACTCATCTTTTAAATACTTTAAAAAGTAATTAAAAGCAGTTGAAAACCTATTGAAGACTGTCAGCATTACTGTCACAGTACAGTGTGTGCTCTGTAATGTTTTTTGAGGATCGTGAAAGTGTATTTTAAAACAACGTTAATAACTTAGAATTATTCTCCCTCCTGTATAAGCATGGCCAGCTAAAGGTTCTGTCTTTAAAGTTAGATAGAAGACTACATTTAACATGTCATGATAGAATGCTGTTATATAGATTGAGGTGAAAGTCCCTCTTCCTAAAAAATGAACTGTCTTTTGCTTGATGTTGATCGAGAATAGGTGATGATTTGAAAAACATTCATGGGGAAAAAAATATTATAATTTATTTAAGAAGCAGGTTTATAAGAAGAAAAGATTTTTCTGTGAAACAGGCATCCAAATTTCGAACAAGGAAGAAATATATCTCTTATTAAGATACTGAATATAAATGAAGGAGGAAATTGTAGTAGATCAGCACTTGGTTACAGTAATAAATTGATGGCTGTTGTTCAAAACAAAAGAAAGAGTTAGCAGTGTGTACACTTAAAAAGTGTACTAAATGGAGTTTGTCTGCCCTTGCTATTGAGCCATGTCCAGTGTCATTTCATTGATATTCAGTTTCTGATCCAGATAAGGCCAAGTACAGTCACACAGAGAAAGTGGCAGGAAAGAGAGAATCTTGTAGTTAGATACACCTTATTCCCTTTTGTGAAAATTTGGAATTCTTCATCTGAGTAAGTTACGTATCCCCTCCAAATTTACTTCTACAAGCAACGGTCTGTACTGTGTGTTTTTCAAACTCCTTTCCTGTTTTTGGAACCCTGTACATGATCACCATATCGGGAGGTAATCTTAGGATCTGTTGTGAATAAGTAGTATTTTTTTTTAATGTACAATGAAGTAGATTTTTACATGGCTGCATGAACAATGTCTTATCTCAAGAAATGATTTTGAAGACTAATGGTTGCATTTCCTTTGATTCTATCTTTACAGAGAAATGTACAAAAGAGCTCAGGGAAGGACTCGGATTGGTAAAAAGAATTTCAAGAAGCGATGGTTCTGTCTAACAAGTAGAGAATTCACATACCACAAACAGCAAGGTAAATAATGTTTATTTTACAATTATATTTATTTTCAATATTGTCGAACTGTTTGTAGCTTTTTTGGGCTTTCAAAAGTGTGTAATTTTTTTCTTTTCCTAAAATATCTATGATTTATTTCAGTTACTTTTGCCTTGATTAATAGAGGCTTCTGATTCATGCCTATTTTTTCAATAATAAAAATGCATATTTTTAGAGCATGAACTGCAACGTTGGTGCCCTGAGATTATAAAACAGTTCTTAAAGATTGCTTCACTCCTCTGTTTACAATTTTTTACAGATAAAGAACCAATTTTCACAATTCCAATCAAAAACATCCTTGCAGTGGAGAAACTTGATGAGAGCTCCTTCAACAAGAAAAATGTGGGTCAAAAGATAGTTTATATGTAATTCTTGATATGTTCTTTAGATAAAAGATTGTAATTAGCTTACAGAGTTCATGAAATCCCATTGCTAACCACTTCAGCAAAAAGTCTTTTTTGCATCAGGAATAACAAGCCGCATGCAGTATCTCCAAGTATTCTGAACATAGAAATAAACCTGGAAATTTGGCTATCTGCACCAAGTTTTCTGACTGATTTTGACTTTGCCCCCCTTGCCAAATTTCTGTAATGAAGGTTAAAACTGCATGACGTTATTACAAAGCACTTAAAATTGTATTATGTACTACTAGAAATGTATTGTTACCAAACTTGTAACATTTGTATTGCTTTTGGTGAGAACTTCCTACAATCCCTTCATCAGCTGAGACACTTGTCTGTGCTCAAGGCCTCATTCTGGCCCTGGAACACGTGGGTTATTTCTGTTCTTATGTCAATCCAAACATCTGAGGCAGTGATAGAAGAACAGCTGTCACGAAGGCCAGTGATGGCTACAGGAGAGACTTGTGGCAATCTCCTGTTGCTGTCAGGATATGAAGCACGAAGGTCATGCTTCGTGAAATCTGGGGTCACACGTAAAGACACGTGGATGAAGAGGACAGAAGATGCATCCTGTTCTAATTTATAAGTATTCTTTCTTAGATGAGAACACAGGGAGCTGTTCTGGTGGGGCTTTTCTCCTGTGTAGTTGAAGGAAGTTAAAAGACTGCTCTTCTCCCTTGTCTCACTGTCTGTCTTAATCAGAGTTTGTGGAATTTGTCTGAGCACTGAAATCTATTTTGACATATTTGAAGTTGCTTAGTAACTGGATTTTTTTTACTCAGCAGAATAATGTGTTTCTTCTGCAGATGTTTCAAGTACTTCATGGAGAAAAGCCACTCTATATCCAAGCAAATAACTGTGTAGAAGCCAGCGAGTGGATAGAGGCTCTTTGCCGGGTAACGAGGTGCAACCAGAAGAGGCTGAGCTTTTACCACCCCTCTGCCTTCCTGAACGGGAACTGGCTCTGCTGCAAGGCCACCACGGAGAGCACCGAGGGCTGCGCTCGCTGCACCGCGTAAGTCCCTGCCCAGCTGGCCATGGGCAGACTTCCCGTGCAGGGAATGTGGGTGTCACTCTGCAGCTTGAAAACAGGGAAGCAAGGCTTCCAGCAAGTGATGCCACGAAGATGTGCCACAGTGATGAGGCACAAAGTACTGGATTTCTCTATTATTTCGTGTGCCACCCTGTGGAGGTAACCTGCTCAGCATGGAAATCACAGATATCCAGTGACTGAGATCTCTTCATGCAGAATAATAGATTTAATTCAGATGCCAGGTTGAATGCAGAAATATGACACACCTAAATCATCTATATGAAATAATTAAAATACTTGCTGCAGAAAGTTCATTCTGTCTTGTTTTATACAACCACTTTTTTATTTGAACTTCAAATAATTTAAAGGAGTGCCCTAAGAAAGTCAGCTAAATAATCTTGGATGTAGATTCTGACAAATCATTTGGGTTTTGTAGGTATGTCAGAAAAATTAATAACATCTTAAAATGCGTTAATGCCTTTTTAGAAGCTGCTGATTTTTGAAAACAAGTGCTGTGATTTCTTGGGTAGGTTATATAAACTACATATAAGTTTTGTGAAACTGTCTATGAGGATAGACATACTAAAAGGCTATGTAAAATGAAAAATAATCTGGTTTTACTTGCTTTCAAGAATTACTGATATTAAATTCCTGTCTCTTTGTTCACTACTTAGAGATGTTCCTGCTGATACTCAAATTGAGATTGATGGAGACAGGGAGACGGAAAGAATTTACTCACTTTTCACTATCAACAGGTCTAAACTACAGAAGTTGGAAGGTACTCAAATGATAAATAAGAAGAATTCCACTGATATTCAGTTCTAATTCTCTAGGCCAAGAATATAATTTTGAACAATTAACTGAATTTAATGATTCACCTGAAAATAATAGAAAGTAGAGAAAGAGATAGAATTTTTATCTTCTAAGTGCCCTGGTGTCTGATGTTCTTCAGGCATTTCTTTACAATAGATATCAGGCATTGCTCTAATTGAATTTCCATATATGTAATATTTTCAATAGTTTAAACAGAGAAGCCGCAACTGTAGGTGATGCTTTTCTGCCTTTGCTGTCCCATTCCTGACTATGTGATGAATTGTATTAGACATGGGTTTGCTACAAGAAAGCACTGAACTTCTCTTAATGTGAGGAGAGCTGAATGTTCAAGATGCTGAACACAGCTAGCAGAAAATAAGCTAGAGAATTGTAAATACATTTAATTGGTACTGCCTCCTGCTTAATCCATTTTATGTATAAACCAGAGTAACTTTACATTTCAGAATTTTGGAGTTACTGTTTGCATAGGAATTAGAGTTGTTTCTTAGTTGTTGAAATTCTAAATGGGATGATTGTGGTTGTTTTTATAGAGGCTTGTGGAAGTATAGCAGTCTATCAAGGTCCTCGGAAAGAACCAGATGATTATTCTAACTTCACCATTGAAGATTCTGTAGCTACTTTTCATACACTTCAGCAGATAATAGATATAGTAGAAAAGCTGAATGAATCACATGAAAAATACCAGAAGAAGAGATCATCTAGTGCCAAATACGGTAGTGAGTAAGTATCTTATGTAACTTTGAAATTGATAAACATGTATTTTGAAAAAAATGAATCATGGGACAAGGCCACACTTGCTGGGGTAGAGATAATGAGGGTAAAAGACAGAGTTAGACAACACAGACATGGAGAGAATAAGGTACATCATTTGTAGTAGTGCAGCTTTTTACCAGTTGTTGAAGATCCGAGTTCTTCTGGTATGGATTTGTCTGTTCCTGTTGAGATTCCTGTAAGTGGTGCAGTGACTCTTGAGTTTCCTTGCAACTTAACATTAGAAATGCACACAAAACTTATCCATAACAGTATGTCTGCCTTCTAATTTATTTTTTTCAAAATTTTGATTAAATAACTGAAGTATCAAGCTATATGAAACTGTGTAAATTTTACTGCAGAAACATACCTTTCAGGTAGCATATTTACTGTTTATATTTCACTTGCCATACTCAATGATAAATATTATTTCTTGTGAAGGTAAAAGAACTCTGTTCTTTGGAGTACATTGTGGTTCCAGAGCACATTCATTAATTCTCTTCAGTCCTGGCTTATGCCTCTGGAACACCACTAGCAAGTTTTTAGATTTCTTTACATCAGTGAGGATTGATTGATCAGGAAAAAAAGAAAAGCTCAAACCCTGATTTGGTTTGCTTAGTTTAGTATTTGACCCAAGTTGTTCAGAAAAATTGACTGTGATTTAGAAGTCCCATGTGAAAATAAATGAGATTTTTGCAAATCACTAACTTTCACAATTAATGGTAGAAATGGGTTTTTTTTGCTTGATAACTTAAAATTGCAGTATGAGAACTAGAAAGCAAATGTTAATCTTAAAAGTATTTACATATAAAATTTGGTTTTTTGCAGAGAAAATCCAATTGTTGGAAAGGTTTCCTAATCAAAACAAACTGGCCTACTTGGATGAAAAAAGAAACTGGAAGTGTTCTAGACTGTTTTGGTTTTTTTGTTTGTTTTCTTTTTTTAATTCATTATATGCATTTTTGCAAAATATTTAAGAATGAACATAAATGCTAGTTGTGTTGACAATCTATTTAATATTTAATAGAAAAATACCTTCTTGGAAATCTGGTCTTTAAGGTTTATTCTCATTTTGCTGAAGAACTTGAAGTTCCAGGTTCTTGAAATAACAGATGTGAATAAATCTAAATGTTGTTTTGCCATTGTTGTCTTATTGGAAAGAACTTTCTAAACAAATAAGCTTTTTCATGGAAGAAAATCCACACTGCATTTGTTGGTTGGATTGTATCTCAGTACATACACTGCAAACTTGCATGAGTTTACCATGAGTGCCTGCCCTGCTGATACGGATCTCGAAATAGAAATCTCAAGATCTTACCATGTGGAAAAGATCTGAAGCTTCACACTCGATACATTTGATTTATTTTTTTCATGTATTAGGTGTTGTCAAGACTTGATTTATCTACAGTTGAAGTTACATAGAACCATGCAGTATGCTGCAAATAATCTGTACAGCAGATACCAGTGTTAGTTGTGTTACTAAGTACTAAAGAAGAAATCAGGGAACTTATATTGTACCTCTTGTTTACATTTGGAATGAGTAATGTATGGAGTGACATTAGACCACTATGTATTTTCTTTAGCATTTTTTAAGGTACCTATTTTTTCTTAATCTAAAAAGAAATGCAGGGTAGTAACATCCTTATTAAATAGGTTTGCCTACAGATAGAAAAGTTTGTGTGAAAAGATGTGGTTAAGTACTGATCAATTAACATCATCCCATGTATGATTTAATTTCTTGTTTTTATAAAAAGTAATAACTACGTCCAGCTCAACTTTTGACTACAAATCTAGTAAATAATCTCTATTATAATCACTCAAAGCACTTTAGATATCTGGACTATCCCAGATTATTTTTAGATACTTTGTAGTATCTGCTTGTTATGATCAGTTGAATGATCAACATTGTTTTGTCTTTAAGCAATGCTTCAGTGAATATTTTTGTATCTTTAGTTACATGGATTCGTATTTGCCACTTAACACAATTTTAAACTGGCATTCCTGACTTCAGTAAGATTAATTTTTGCTCACTTTGTCTGAGAAGTTAGTTTTCTGCTGAGAAAAAGTGTATGTATATAACCAGGAAGAAGCAAAGGTATTACTGTGGCAACTTTGCTTCATCAGTATTAAATACAATGGTACTCCTTGGAATATTATTTTTAATAAAAGTTGTATGTGGTACTTTTATTTTTAAAGCATTTTCTGTGGGGTCTTTTGTTGTTTTGCTGGGTGTTTTTTTAGTTTTGGCTTTGTTTTGTTTTTCCAATAATGATTTGGCCAAATTATTTAGGAATGTAACTTAGAATAGAAATCCACAATGCTTGAAACAGTAAGGTGTTGAAATTACCACACATTTATTATACTGTTGTAAGAAGGCTTTCTGTAATGGAAGCAAGGTGGCAAGACAGGATTGAAATTTCTTTGGAATGAATGTAACTTGTTAAAATTACTTTGGTTTAATACCAAGATATTTTAGAATATCTGGGATTCAGTACTAGGATCTGCAACATCACAATCATTTAATCACCTCAGCTGCTTTTGACTTTCCTGTTTTACACATTTGATCTGTTCAACAGGACTTCTATTTCCCAACAGTTAAAACTGAGGGAGAATACAGCAGTGCCAATAAATGTGTTTTGCCAAGGTAAAGGTAAAGATTAATTGCCATTCATCAAAAGTTGCCATTAAACGAAGTTGAATGTAGTTGAGTGTCAGAATTAGGTTTTGTTGTATACGAATTAACCCTGTGGCAAACCCTCTTCCTTGGAGCCATTTTCTGTTGTTTTCAAAGTAAAATTTATGAAAAATGGAGTAGCATACTCTTGAAATGTTGGGGTTTTATAATATGCACTTTTTTTTTTTTTGCTTTGGTACTGGAATATTGAGAAAAAACCCAGAAGGCCATTGAATATTTGTGACCATTAAGATTTGATTTCTCATTTTATAATGTTTTAAAGTGCAGTAGATGTTCTAGAATTTAATTAGGTACAAGTAGGATAATTAATAATAAAAGTTGCCTTCTTTTTGATTAGTCTAGAAAAATGATGTTATTCAGTAATTAGTTCTGTTAGGATTGTTAAAGTTTTAATGTTGTTATTATGATGATGTATTGTTGAATGTATTTTTATTTAAATTTTATTTTCTTATCAAGACATTAAAATGTTTTGTAACATTGCTTGAGAATAACTCAGAAATAAATATCAACAAACCTGAGATAAGCTGTGTGTTTCCTGTGAGGCCTGGCTGTTTAAATTGTTAGCATTTACCTGAATGAATGGGGGTTACATACAGGACTTGGGTATAAAGAGAGAAACCTAACTGATGGCAGGGGCAGCACCCACCAAAGTTGACCTGGGGGATGTGGCACCTGCAGCATTGTTGCATTCTAAATTGGTGGTTGGGGAGATAAGTGCTGGTTCATCATTTAGTGTAAGAGCATGCAGAGAAGCCTTAGGAATTTGACAGTGTTTAAAAAGTTTGTAATGATTAGTCTGATGAGTTGAAAGATAGCTGGTACTGTGTTGTTGGGGTTAGGTGACTTTTTTTTTAATACTGATTGGTGTTCATTACCTGTGCTGTGTACCAGTAAAGGCTGTAGAATTTCTCAGAACTATTCAAAATATATTACATATGGAAAAAAATAACCTTTACTTTTCTCAATATGCTTTCTTTTTTTTACCCTAATCTGGGCACTTTTTTTGCCACCCACTCTCTCCTCTTGTGCTTATGGGCATTTTTTATAAGGAAGTTTTGTACAAGTACTTTTTGATGCCCTGAGGTGTTTTGTTTCCTTGTGCAGAGAACTGACCTGTTGTCCTTTGTTGCCAGCATGGAAGCTTTTGTCAGGAGTTACAGTGCAAACTTTCCAGCCACTTTGGAATTAATTTTGATTAATCTGAGGTAAGATGTATTAAGGCTCAGTATGAGTGGTCACTACATTCATTTGCAGATAATAGAAAGCAGAGAAATATAAATACGAAATTGGAAGTACAGGAGGAATTTTTTTTCTGTGAACATTAAAAAAAGAATTGTACATGTTCTGTAATGATTATAGCAGATTGATCCTTTCTTTTCTCTGCTAATACACTGCTGCCTTTAACCATTCCACTAACCTGAGTTTTTTCTAACCTGTGACACCAAAAGGGCATTCCTATTTCAGATCTGAAGATGTGCCACTCAGGGACATGGTTTAGTAGTAGACTTGGCAGTGTTGGTTTAACAGTTGATCTTGATGATCTTAAAGGTCTTTTCTAATCTAAATGATTCTATCAATAAATATATGATAAGTGCTTTGCAAGAGATTATCTTTAATTCCTGGTCATCTGTATGACAAAGTTTGCAACATTTACTCACATGTGATAAGGACAGATCCTGTATTGTGTTTAAAACAGCATACACATGAAATCCAGATCAGGCCAGTAAGATCCCAGTAACAAGCAACTTCTAGTAGAATGGACAAATGCATGCAATTTACTTAAAGTTCTTACAAATATTTACAGAAGCATATTTAACTAAAGTTGATGAGACTTATGCACATTAAATAAACCAGAAATTCTTTAATAGCAGTAAGGAGAGTATATCAGTGTTACTGTGTCCAGCTGTGATGAGACTGCTGCTGAAATACTTTGTTTATTATGATGAATCCCAGGAATATACAATGTTTAAAAAATAATTAATTTCTGAGTTGAAGAGTAGAGCAATAAGAATTAGGAATATAGGCTGTAATTCAGCTAAATTACTTAGAAAGGCACTTTGTGTACTGAAATCAGGGACAAAAACATGGATAATTGGTTACTTTACAATGAGAATAAGATTGAAAAAGATCCAGTGGCTACAGTGTTCAGGAAAGGCATGTGCTTTGTAAGCATTTAATTAGGTACAGAAATTAAGAATTTTAATTAGGTATTCTTCATAAGAATATTTTGGGTAATATTTTTTTTTTAATAAAAGCAAATATATGACCTTGCTGAAATGCTTTTAAAATACTCTTTATGTTAATAAATGTTTATTGTAAATAACAAAATGTTTCCATCTTGCTTAATACAATTTTCCATACAAATTCTTGTATGATCAAATTTTTAAGTGTTTGAGTCCATCATTAATTTACCATAATTACTATTGCAAATGCCATGGCAGTTGTATGAAGTATAGTTAACAATTTCAGCAGAAAGAGGATGTAAATCATTCTACTGATTTTAGAAACTTTATGGATCCAAACAATTAGTTTGCTTTAAGGGGTTGTGATTTTGTTCCCCACTTTCATCTTTTATTTTTGGTCATTCCTCGTACACAGCGAAAAAAGCTGAGAGGATCATAGAGCAGCCAAAGTAAACCTACTGTGTGACTTGAATTCAAGACTTACAGGTAAAAAATCTCTTACCTGGTCCCTCTGATTTCTCGAAAGATCCAAGCTATCCCATGCCTTATGGTGGCAAACTGCAGTGTGTCCAGCAGCAGGGAGAGGCTGACGAGTGTACGGTGAACACACAAAGGCAGGCAGCCCCGCTGCAGCTGCACAGGCAGCGCTCCAGGGTCACTCACTCCTGCAGCTGCCCCAGAGCTCAGCCCTCGCCTTCTGCTCGCTGGGACACTGCTGCTGCAGGATACAGAAACAAGCCTGGAAAAAGCAGAGAGCAGAGACACAATGAGCAAGAAGGAAACTCCCCTTTAAGAATCAAGTGATCTACAGTAGTGGAGTAATACAGACGTGACAATTAGCTGCATCTTTCATCCACAGACCTTTACAATTCGATCTCTTCTTTCCATACCGGGTAATGTAAGGCTCTATGCTTTGTATAGCAATGCAAATTTGAAAAGTCCAGTAGGAAGGATACAACTTTTTGAAACACAAAACAAACAGTGATTTCTGTGACAACCAAAAAAATTCATCCAGCTTCCTTCTGAGTAATTCATTTATATTCCAGTTGAGTTCTTCCATTCTGTCATGGTGTGACATTTATAAGGGTTTGTTATTTTATTATTATTTATATATATATTTGAATTTTACATGCATATTTTTGGCACTACCTTGGCCAAAATCTAAAAACAGAAAAGTAAGTCAATGTAAAAAAATGAGTTGTGACATGATACACAGGATATAACATCTGCAAAGCTGAATAATGAGAAGATAAAGTTCACCTGTGCAACACCTTCCATTAGTTTAAATATGTGAGTAAAGGGAGTTTGTACAGCCAAGTTACATGGCTTCTCTTTCTAGTGTTTTTATTTTTTGTTTGGAGTTTTAGGGATTTTTTTTTTGAGGAGGGGAGGTCTGGTGTGGATTGGAGGGCTGGATTTGCTAAGAGTGGCTTTTGGGGTCTATCCTGATACTAGGCAGGATCCAAGTATCAGAGAGATGTTAAAAATAATAAGACAGACTGTGCTACCTCACAAATTTATAGGAAGTTTGTATATTTCAAAATAGATGGGGCTTGTGTCCCTTCACAACAACAGAACAACATAATTTGGTTTCCAGTTTTCCATTCAGAATGCATTTCCATTCTCAAACAGCTAACTACAGTTAAAATAGGCAAAATTTTATCTTCGCAAAATTTTATCTTAATTTTTCTAAATTAAATAATGGATATGAGATAGATATCTAACCTGAAAATCAGCACTGTTCAGAGGTAATAGTAATAGCTGAGTATTACTCCAGAGTAAAACAATTAGCAAACAAAAACACAGTATAGAATTCCATAAAGTAGTCAGGGGTCTTTGTGTGTCTGGCTTTTAATCTGTGCTGCAGAAGGAGAGAAGGATGAGCCAGGGTGTTGTATGAAGAATGGAGAAGTTCCAAGGGTTTAGACTTGAATAAAGCAGCTCGGCAAACTCAGAATCTCTTTAGTCTCTTGTTACACAGGGTTTTCCATTGAAGCAGAGAGGTTCCTGTGCAGAAGTCATTAAGGGTTTTTTAATAACTTCTCTATGGATTTCCCTTCTGTGTATTATGTATCATGAATGTTCATTTATTTCACTTGAAGAGTAAAGCACAATGCATTTAAGAACTGGAATTATTGCTACTTCTGTCTTTGAGCTCATTCCTGGACTTTTATGAAGTTCATGCTTAATCACCTACATTTATAGGAATATTGAGATCCCTTTGCTATGCTGTGCAGCAATATATTTGTGTGATTTCTTCCCATCCAGCAAGATCCTCCCAGTGCAAGAGCATGAAGTTTATTCCACAAATATGTTGTTTCCCTAACTCTTGTTGTGATTTCCTTTACATTTCTGCACACCAGCCACATGCTTCTGTTTCACAGAAACTGTACCTATCAGCATTGGAGTCTGTTTTCCATTTTGGCCATTGCATGTGGCAACTTCAGTAAACCCTTAGGAGCTGCTACAGATGGGTTTGTCACAGATGGAGGTGTGCTCATACAGTGCTGTCCCCTGTGCTGTCTTCCTCTCTTGCAGCCCCACTGTAACCAAGTCTCAGCCCTACTGGCCACTAATAGACCTATGTAGCATATTCCTATTGGGAAAGAGGCACAGAGGGACACAGATAACCAGAGTTTAAGAAATGGTTTTGGCAGAGAAATATGCTTAAATTATTTTCTTTGGCAGATGAATTGACACAGTCCTCAAGTGTTTTGATATATGTTAATCTATTGACAGAACAAACAGTAAGTGGGATAATACAGTCCAGCACATGCATCAGTTGGCCAAGATACACACGTACTTACATAACTGTTCTTTGCATTATCATAAAACTGACATTTTTGTAAAGGCTTTGTTTTTAATAAAAATAGTTTTCACAGAATCACTAGGTTGGAAGAGACCTTCAGGATCATCAAGTCCAACCCATGCCCTAACACCTAAACTAGACCAAGGCACTGAGTGCCACATCCAATCTGTTTTTTAAACACATCCAGGGATGGTGACTCCACCACCTCCCCGGGCAGACCATTCCAGTACTTTATCACTCTTTCTGTAAAAAATTTTCCTAATATCCAACCTATATTTCCCTTGGTGCAGCTTAAGACTGTGTCCTCTGGTTCTGTCAGTTGCTGTCTGGAGAAAGAGACCAACCCCACCTGACTACAACCACCTCTCAGGGAGTTGTAGAGAGTGATAAGGTCACCTCTGAGTCTCCTTTTCTCCAGGCTGAACACCCCCAGTTCCCTCAGTCGTTCCTCACACGACTTGTGTTCCAAGCCCCTCACCGGCCTCGTTGCCTTCTCTGGACACACTCAGGCATCTCAACGTCCTTCCCAAACGGAGGAGCCCAGAACTGGACATAGCATTCCAGGTGTGGCCTCGCCAGCATCGAGTGCAGGGGAAGAATCACCTCCCTGCTCCTGCTGGCCACACCATTCCTGATACAGGCCAGGATGCCATTGGCCTTCTTGGCCACCTGGGCACACTGCTGGCTCATGTCCAGCCTGCTGTCCATCAGTACCCCCAGGTGCCTTTGTGCCTGGGCACTGTCCAGCCACACCATCCCCAGCCTATAACTCTGCAGGGGGTTATTGTGGCCAAATGCAGGACTTGGCACTTAGCCTTATTAAACTTCATCCTGTTAGACTCTGCCCATCCATCCAACTCTGCAGAGCTCTCCTACCCTCCAACAGATCAACACACGATGCCAGCTTAGTGTCATCTGCAGATTTACTAATGAAAGACTCAATATTCTCATCCATGTTGTCAATAAAAATATTTTCAATTCTATGTTTTGGAGTAAACAAACTGGAAAAACAAAACAACAAAAATGTCAAAAAGTTGTAAGAGGGAAGAAGAAAGGCAAAAAAAAGGAACACAATCAGGCTCTTTCCAGACATCTCCGTTCTCAAAGGATTTGTGAAAATCTATCCAAGGCATTTTATATCCTTTCAAACCATTGTCTGTGCAATATTCAGAATTTAGAAAGGTGTATAGAAAATGACAATGTTCTTACAAGGCAAAGATGCATCTGTATATCCATTTGAAATGGGAGTAAGAGTATGAACAGAATACTTAGGGAAATTACTTAAGTTGGGTGTTAAACACTTGGAGCTTTGAATGAGTATTTTTTACATGGACACAGTCAGAATTGATGAATTACACTGCATCATTACTTTGAAATTATGACAGCAATTTATTATAGAGTATGTAATATAAAGAAATATTTCAAATTTGGATACTTAATATTATGAACATTGCATTTTCAGCTGACAAATTCTTTTTTCCTCATTCTGTAGCACACAATTGGCTTTAATTCTACCAATCCCTTGATGGGCTGAAAGGAACTTGGTTGGGTTCTCATTTTTAGATATTCATTTTGGAATGTTTTCAGCGAATGAGATGAGCAAATGCCTAGTCTGAAAAAATGTGGTTTTATTTACAATTAAAACCAGTGACAATGTACCTAGGGAAAACCCTCTGAAACAGCTGTTGTGGTTTGTGTCACTCTCCCATGTGTCACCTCGTTAATGTCATGTGTGGCTGCAGGGGACAGATGAATTACAGACTGCCAGAACTACTTCTCAAAAATGGCTTGGAATTTTTCTTACACAGCTCTTTAGGTGACAAAATAGCAAGAAAATAATATTAATTAAAAATAATAAGCTATCATTTTATTTCTCTGAGGCAGTATGGACAGAGTCAAAGGTGCCTGTGTCATATTTACTCTACTTTCACTGCTAATCCAAGTGGGGTTTATATTTGACTTTGCATCATGTACAGCACGTGTGATAGTTTGAGACCACTCAAACACAATTATAATCTCTGTTGCAGTTTGCTCTTAGAACTGAAGAATTGCATCACTTAGGGATACATGGCAAATTGTATAAATCTAAAAACCCCAAAACTCCAAAAGGATTTGTTTGGTTTTTTTTTTAATTTCTATGTAGAGGTAGTTGACATCTTACATGGCAGAAATTAAATGTACTTAAATCTCAGATTTTTTTTTAAAACTTTAGTAACAGATACATTCAAATTTTAAAAATCCATGTAAAGAGCATAAAAATGCAATATATTATCAAAGGAAAAGTATGCATTTTCTTTTTGAGCTTTTACAAAAAGCGATTTTTTATTTAAAACTTCCTGGATTACATCTAGCCCCAGTAATTCAAATTCAAAAGTGCCATGATGGTTTTAAAAATGGACAGAAAAGAATGATGAGTTAAAAGAATGGAGCTGGCAAAGGGAATTTAACAGCGTGGATTGAGAGAAGTGTGAATCAGCCAAGCTAAAAGACCTTATTAACTTGTTGTTTCATAGTGTTCAAGGTGTTTCTGAATTGCTAGTTGAGTAATGTGCAAACATAGAATCTTTAATATAATTTTTACTTTATTACCAAGGTGGCCAAGGTGCACGCCACTGCTAAAGTGTTTTGCTTACTCTGTTCGCAGTCTTGGGAAACGTGTTGAGAGTTGCAAGATTGTGTTGTCTCCCCATACTCAAGGGCAGCCCAGACCTTTGGCGAAGTTGAGATTGATTCACTAGCACTCTGCGCACGAGAACATCCTTCACGAGCAATGCCAACCTGGCACTGGTGGGTGTCCTGCTGGAACGCAGGAACTGCTTGAAGGCCCAGCGAATGCGGTCGGTGCCGCACCAAGGCCTCCGGGCCCCGCGGGGCCTTCCCGGGGCCCGGCCCGCGGGCGGGGCTGCGCTGCCGCCGCCGCAGGGTGGCGCTGCCGCCCGCGCGGCCGCCGCGTCCCCGCCCCTCCGCCATGGCCGATGTGGAGGACGGGGACGAGCCCGGCGCCCCCCACTCGCTGCCGGGCACCGCGGGCTCCAAGGCGGGCGCACCCGACAAGATGTTCTCGCTGAAGAAGTGGAATGCGGTGGCCATGTGGAGCTGGGACGTGGAGTGCGACACCTGCGCCATTTGCCGGGTGCAGGTCATGGGTAAGCGCCGGCTGGGCCGTCATGGCCGCGGGGCGGGGGGCCTGGGCCGGGCCTGGGGCCGTGCCCGCTGCCCTGGGCACGGCGGGCGCAGGGCAGAGACGCGGTTTCCGGCAGAAGGGGGGGCTGATCCCTCCCGCCTCCGCTTCCTCCTCCGCGCCTTCCAGGAGGAGGAGGAGGAGAAGGAGGAGGGCCCCGCGGGGGCCGGGCCCGCGCTCCAGGGGCCATACGCGGCCCCGTTGGGCAGCGAGTGCTCCCCTGCCCAGCCGGGCCGCGCTCGCTGCGCGCCCCCGCCTCACGCAGGGCCTGGGCCCCGTCCCGTGCAGTGCCGCCTTGGCTGTGAGGGCTAGTGCTCGTCTGCGGGAAATCCCGCAGTCACTGACTTACAGCCGAGCTCAACCGAGTGCTGCATGCGTGAGGCTGCTGTTTGTGGGGTGGGTTTTGTTAAGGGTTTTTTGTTCGGGTTTTTCTTTACGAAGCAGATACTGATGTACATATAAATTCATTTTTCAAATCTGTGGAACCAGAGTATCTGACACTACTTTGCAAGCGTGATTACTGGTGCAATTTAACACACATAAATGGACTGAGAAATCTATTGAGTAAGGGGTTAATTTATTTAGCTTTGAAATCCGGAGACTGTTTGAAAGCACCTTCATTGTTGACTCATATTACTGTTTTCTGACATCTTTGTCAAATAGGATATTTATCTTGGTTCTTTGAAAATGGTTTAAATTCTTCCTTTACTGTGTGTGCATATCCAATTTTTACTATTGGGCTGAGTCATCCTAGGTATAACTGTCCTCTCCATTGGGTGTGCGACACTTTGGTAGGACAAATGACCCAAGATACCCTCCAGAGTGCCTTGCTTTTGTAGAGCCAGGAACCACGGTACTGAAAATGAAGTCAGGATTTGGTTTAACAGAAATGAGACAAAATATGCAATTCTGTCATTTCTCATGAATGTTTTTGCTGGGAACCTTCTGTGGAACAGAGGAGGCAAAAGGGTGTACTAGAGGAAAAAAGATGCAACACAGTCTGAAGTGGTGGCAGATTGATCTTTTACATAAGCGTGTCTTGAAAATTGTTTGCTTTTTTATGGTAAACAGAGACCACTCTGGAAATACTAAATTGGCTTCGTGTGCCATGTAAACCATAATTCTAAAAATGTATTTATCCCCATTGTAGCTAGCCTGTTACAGGGCACTATAAAATAAGTCTTAAATTAACAAAAGCTTACCCAGAGCTATTATAAAAATCTTTTTAAAACTCTCATTTTTTCACAGCTAGACCAAGAGAGTACTTCTAATCCGAAACTAGGAAAAAAAAGTCGGAAAAAATCTAGTAACCGTTTCTTGGGAACAAACCAGATTGTTAGAATGTGAAACTTGATCATTACTGACTTCAGTTTAGCAATTTCGTGTTGACCCTGCCAGAGTGGGTCTGGCTCCTGTAGAGCCACTGCGTCTGCAGTAACCTTAGGTGGGAGGCAGTGCCAGACTGAGACTGGCACTTGTTGAAAGTTAGTTTGTTTGACTTTGCAGGGAAGGAAGTGTTAGCTGGCTCCATTTTCTGCTGGTTTAGCTCCTTGAACCAATGTGGTCTTAGATGCCACAGGGAAAGAGACAAAATTCCCAGCAGATGTTAGCTGGGAAGTGCAGGACTTTGCTGTCCTTAGCCTTTCAAACTGACCCCCTTGGGGTTATGATGTAGGAGTGGGGACAGGTTACTTCGGTGTGGTGGCAGTGATTTCTGTCCTTGGCTCTCTGTGCTGCTTCTGTCTGAAACTGCAGCTCTAGGCTCAATAGGACAGCTGATTTATTGTGACTTTCTGCTATGCCCCCAGATCAGTGGGCTCCCACACACCATGATACAAGGTGAAGCACTTTTTCTGAATCTTCCCAGCACCTTGGCCCTTAACTGCTGTTCAAATTTAAATTATAAGGACAGACAACAGGAAAGTTTTGCTTTTGTCTCAATGAAGAAAGGGCAGCTTTTTAAGAGTTCTCTCCTCTATGTTCTCTATTACCTGAGAAAAGGAGGAATGTCTGGGCAGATCAATTTAAAACAGAAGCACTGGCCCTATCTGGCAGAGACAGCAAAAATACTCAAATCTAAATTCCTGTAGCACATTATGGTTTTATCTTTCGGGAGAGAATATGGTCCAACTAGTGGCATGTAACCCAGATTCAACCTGCAGGACACTTGTTTAAACTAGTTCCTTTTCTTTGGAGGAGATAAAGATGTGTTTGCTCACATAACAGTTGAACACTTTCTGTTGTGCCTGATTCGTGCACGTGTGTCTGTGGCAGCCCATGTTGGGGCAGAGGAGAAGCCAAGGTGTTTTTCTACTGTGTTGTGTGGCACAGTGGGAAGCCTGAAAGTTGTCACTCTTGTATCTTACTGAGTCCTGGAGCTGCCATCCAATCCTAAAGCCACAGACTGGAATGCATAAAGATGATGAATATTTTTAATTAGATATTGTTCCATATTTATTAACATATATTATCAAATGTACCACTATATTTGTATGTGTGTGACTCCTGTGAAAATTAGATGCAGATACTTGTTAAGGGAAGCTACTATAAAAAGTAATAGGTGGTAGAGGTTGTGGTGATAGATGCACAGCCTAAAAAAATCAAAATTGTGAATGACTTCCTTAAAAGGAAATGCTGACATCTGAAAAACAAAGTCCTGTAATTAGGGTTTGGCTTTGTGCTTGCTCTGGTCTTAATATGCCTTGGCACAAATCTGTGGGCCTGAGTGCCTTGGCACAAATCTGCGGGCTTTTATATCTACAAACTGGAGAAGGCTTTTTTTCAGCAAAAGTTATGAAAATACCAAAGCAATGGAAAATAAACAAAACATGCTGGAGAATTCAGGGTCCTTCTGATCTCTTTCAGATATATATTTCATTGTCATTTGCATAGTTTTAGAATTTAAGGGAGCTATTTAATGTTGAAGGGCTGAACTAAACATCAAAACTTAAGATTTTTACCTCTGTAAATTTGAATTAGAGTTTATATTTTCCTCTGACAAACCTATTCTTAAGATGGAATCCTGAGAATCAAATTGAGTTTGTTCTTGTTTACTTTTAGATGCCTGTCTTAGATGTCAAGCTGAAAACAAACAAGAAGATTGTGTTGGTATGTAGTGACTTCATTCGCTTGTTTTTCAATTGAAGCTTCTCTCAGTATGGTGCATTTTAAAGTTTGAAGGGAATACTGATTTTATTAATGCTCAAAAGTAAACTGGTGTTTTGTTCTACATTGTATCATCTTTTTACATTAGTAATACTTTGTGCTTTATTTTTGAGCAATAAAAATCAGTTTTCATGTCAGCTGTGCTGTAAAACAAAACAACTTCCAATTTCCTGTCAACACGTACACAACTAAGAGGTTTAGGTTTCTTTCATTTTGAACATATTTGAGCTCATAATATACATTTTTCAAGTGAGTAGGAAAAAGCTATTTTTTTTCTTCAGAGGTGCATGCCAGAAAGCACAATGGTAGTACAAATAAAAATCCTCTGTTCTGAAATAAATGTGTGTCTGAGTTAGAAAGTGGTATTTTTCCCACTCGTGATTCAGAGATAATGGAGGCAATGCCTTGGTTGTTCACTTTTCCTTTTCAAAAGTGGAATAATTTCAGTTTAAACATAATCATACTTTCACTGCCAATGTATGCAAAAGGTCTTCATTCTGACTGTTTAAATTGGAAATAGTGAAAACTATCTCAAAGAGTTTAGTTTAAACCTTCATGACAACTTTTAAAGCAGAGGTAAACCTTTCCATGCTGTTGAGCTTTGCATTTTGAAGTGTGTTGTCTCAGAAAAACTCACTGGGGTTATGGGAATGCGTTTTTCTAGATGTCTTAATTGGCTTGCTAAGTACCCTATTTAAGATAGACAGGAAAAAGTATAAGTTACAGCACTTCTTTGATCGGTACCCTTGTGCTCTTGTGAGCAAAATGTGAGCTAATAAGGAAAAAAAGCAAAGTAACTACATTTTAAAATATTATTCAGGAATAAATGGGTAACAGATAATTATTATAGTGTTGGAACAACTGTAACTTGTGAATAACTCCTAGTGTGAAGTCCCATTTTAAGATTATATATTATGTCACATGTGCCTCCTTGCTATCATACATTTCAGTTCAAACTGCATTTCATATGAGCATATTGGTGATATGCTCTGTGGTAGTGAGTCAGTAGTGCTTTGGCTTTGTTTTGGTACTGGGGAAGATAAAGGGAAAAACTTTAATAGTTGCACTTTTTTCCTGGGCAGAACTGCTAAATGTGTTTATACAGTCACAAAACCCTGTCACTTTATACGAGAAGGTGAGAATATATGCATTTTTGTTAATATTTGGAAGTAAGCAAAAGGCTTGATGAACTCACTATCATCAGGATGATCGTAATAATCCAATCTCAATGGATAAATCGTGATGACCTGTTTTGTCTCTAAAGTTTCCAGTGGTTATAAATATTTGAGAGTGATAGTTTGAACCTTGCTGTAGGAGTTGATTGAAGAGCTGAGTGTGACTGGAACATGTTCTTTCTTCTCTTTCAGTGGTTTGGGGAGAATGCAATCATTCCTTCCACAATTGCTGCATGTCCTTGTGGGTGAAACAGAATAATCGCTGTCCCCTCTGCCAGCAGGACTGGGTAGTCCAGAGAATAGGCAAATAAAAACTGGAAGGGTTTCGTTCTGTTGCACTTACTGGAATGGTTTGTGTGTTGCTATGCAGAACAGAACACGTCCCTCAGGACATGACTCACTTGGTTTACCTGCTCCAAGACCAGAGTGGGTTTGGTGCCAGCCTCTGGCTGCACAAGGTGCAGTCCATAGTCAGGCTCACTGTAGGGATTCTACAATTGAAACAGGAGATGCTACAACAAATGTATCTCCTATGATTAAAGTGTTGTCTGTATTAGAGCATAGAAATTTAGTGGTGCAGATTATACCGTAAACACAGAGCATTTAATCTTTTTCCATTGATAAATGAATTAAATTGAATGGGTCACTTACCTGGTCTGATACACTGCATAGTTTACTGTCAGGATAAAGAAAATGTTTTCTAAGTACTATTATATGCAAAAACACAGTCAGTGTGTTTTTTAAGAAACTATTCTGGGTTTTAATCTAAAATTAACAGTGTGTTAAACATTTGCTATGTGCTTTTTCCATCACACTGTATTAAACATTTCTAATTTAGATTTTCTTTATGACTTTCATTTTGTTTTATCTATAAATCTGTTGCTCTCTTACATTCTATACATGATTTCTGCATCCATAACATTAAAATTTAACCATGTTAATAACTTTTTTTATTTATATTTCTGTTAGTGGTCATGGAGACATGTATTTTTAATCCAAAGATTTTTGGTACAAAGACATGTATTTTATATCAGTTAACTAGAGGTGTAGACAATCATGCTGGTTAGCTGATTAATTTAGGAAGCAAACAAAAGTGATAATCTAAGCAAACTAAGGAAAGGAGGCACTAATTAAATCTAGGGGAAAATGCTAAACTCTGATTTCATGAAAATTCAGTTAACAGAAATTTCTTTATTATCTTTTTATTGGTCATAGTGTTTTGGAAGCATTTTTTCATTTCTGTGGAAATCCTAAATATATAATCTTCTTTGAATTTTTTCTTACAGCTGTTTAAGTGCTTGCCTCTAACTTTGTCTTTTCCCTAAATATTGAAATTCCTGTGAATCTGAACATATGCTGTGGGATTTTTAAAATATATGTAACAGAGAGGTAGAGTTATTGCTCTCAATCTGTAACAGATGCAGGCTTAATAAAATGGTCAATCAGTATGGGTGAAATTGAAGCAATATATTATGCATTGTTTACTTCAAAATTATCATCTTTAATGTTTAATGTGTTTCTCAGTAGATGTATTTCTAAGTACATTTAAAGAGGTTTATCTTCATTGTATAAAGTAGTTCCAATCTTTGTGTCATCAAGCATATTGCAGAGTTTACTGTGGTTTTGTTTAATGTTGTAATCTTGATTTTAAGATGTGTTGATATTTTAAATGTAGCTTTTGTTTAATTACACACTGAGATAGAAAAATCCTGAGTCACTGTTACACTGTATCACATCAGTTGTTATTATGCCAGATGATGTCTGTCTTAAAACTCAAAACAAATGTAAAATATGTTAACAGTAGTAATGAAGTGCCTATAGCATTTACCTTGTTGTGGAGTATTTCTGTTTGTGTAAAAATAGTCCCAAAATTCTTGCAAAAAAAAGAAATCTGAGTAGACGTGAAAATAAATTATAGCTGTCACAGTCAAACTGTATCTTACCTACCACCTGTTTTCTATGTACACATTTGGACAGAGGCTCCATCCTGTGACCTCTGGTAATGCCATCTAGTCCCATCAGGGGACTTTATTAATTTTTCTTTTGTTTATAGGTGACTATGGAAAGTACCAAACCCTGCTTTTAGCTCATGTCACGTGCATGGTAAGATTAGCTGAGAATTACAGTTGTGGAAGAGTTTTTCAAAGTGTCAGCTCAAAGGGGTGTTGACACAAATGTGGTATTAGGAAAGTTAATGTTGAAATCGAAGCAGCTGATATTTTTGTGTCTCTGTTTGTTTGTTTTGTCTGTTTTACTGGTCTTCTTGACCAGTAATTGAGGTTCATCTATAATATAAAGTAATGAATTTTAAGTCCTGCATGTTTTCTCTGTGATTAGAAGATTAGCCTTAGTCCCAGTCTTTCTATGAGCTCTACACCAGAGAACTTCTCCAAATCATACCCTGATATGCCTGATTAGCATGGTTGGTAGTACATCCCAGTACATCCCCATGTTCAGTTCTGTAATTGTTCAGCTCTTGTACAAGCAAAATAAATCCTTTTTGCTTCTCACCCAAATATACTGTTTTATGAGCAGGTAACACTACCTTAAATAGCCATTAACAACTAATAGATTAATGCTGATCTACTTTCCTCAGTGTTTAATGAACACTGAGCAGATTTGGATAAGTCAGCAAGCAAATCTCAAAAGTGACTGGAGTAATGAGTATATGTTGAATGATCATATAGTTTGATTTTACTTTTAATGAAGTTGTGTTACTTTAGAGAAAATTTATGTTCATAGAAACTGGGAAAGATTCTAATTAATTGAATAGGGTGGGTTTTGGGGATGTAAATGTGTCTGTCTTTTGTAGGTGCCATAAACATTAGGTATTTTCTTGATTTGCTTAGGCATGAATATACCAATAGCTGGAGTAAGCTTGAGTTCAGCCTTAGGGCCCCAGCTACCAGCCATTTGGCCTGCTGCTCTTTGGGCTGTGGTGGATATTCTGGCCAAACATAAAAAAGACTCTACTGAATTTTAGGAAATTAAAAGCTTTATTTAAAAAAAGGTGAAATTAAAGCTTTGTTAGCTCCTTTCTTTCATGCCTTTCTCTACCCAGGGTATTATAGAAATGTGTTGCTGTAGGCCCCATTTTCAGGACAGCCACCAGTAGAATTCCCCATTTCTCCCGTTGGCTCTTTGCAGTGCTGCCCACACTGTTGGCTGCTCTGTTGAGCCCTTTACGTAACCTTCTCCCACCCTGTGCTTGCTCTCACCTGGCAGAACTGGCCAGGCTTTTAAGTGTCTGCCTTACAATTTCCCCTGTTCTCATGCACACGCAGCACTTTGCAATGGATGGCCTTCTCCATCGCTCCTAGAAAAACACACCTCCAAGGTAATTTTGTAGAGTGCAAGCATGAGTTTTATGTCAAATGGATTCAATGCGGACAGGATTAAGCATGTAAAAACAAAATACTGCATGGTTGCAGAGTGGCAAAAAACAGCCAAGAAGGGCTTAACACTTAGTATAGAGAGTCTGAAAGGTGCCTGTTATTACTCTTGATGTTTAGTTTTTGTGATTCAACTCTTCAGCTCGCTCTAAGATTATGAAAAAAGAAAAAAGAAACTTGACCTTGACCTCAAGAGTACATCTTGACCCCAGTCTAACTTCTTTTCTTGCTCTTGTAATACCTTCCTTATATTTAAGGAAAGTTTTAACAGCCAAAACACCTGACCCCACAGCAGAAGGAGGCTTAGCCTAGTGAGTGCCACACAAAATTTTTATTCTTTTGAAGGGGAAAAAAATGCCTCCTGGTAGGCAGCCAGCAAGTGCAGGTGGAATTTGCCTTCACTTGATTATAATCAGCTTTGTCCCTTTGTTGATGTCACCTCAGCTTTATGCTGTTGCCGCCTTCTTATCCCACCACTTTCTGTTATAAAGCTCAGCAGGGAAAATAAACTGAGGCCAAAACAACATATGGAAGTGTCTTGGCAAGATTTGGCTGTTCATTTGAAGTATTTTTCTTTTTTCTGTGGGTAGGAGATGAAGTCAGAGCTGTGTTGTTTCATATATAAGGATCATTATTTTTAGACCAGTGGCAGTTCTTAGCCTCTGCATGTAATCTGCTCAGACAGAGCCACGCGAGGCAGCAGGGTTTGCATGAACTGTCTGTGGGGCTCAGTCACTGATGTGGAGTATAACTTGAGCTTTGGAGGTGTGAATGCCCAAAGCACTGAATTATATGGTTCATCTATGTCAAGGTTCATCATGTTCATCTATGTCAAGGTCTTTCAGGCATGGCAGATTTGTAATAAAAGCTTTTCATCAAACCAGTTGTTAGTCTGCTGGTATTTGATGTTGACTGAGGGAGATCCAGGTTTGTCCTGCTGACTGTGGCTGAAGTGCCCCTGAGTTGGAGAGAGTGCATGTATTGCAGCCATGAATCTCTGCATGTTCCTAGCAGCCAGGGACAGTGCGTGTAGAGGGACTCTTGGTACATTTAAAGGTTATCAGGGCCCATTCTGAAAAACACCAGCTGAACCACGTGCATTTGGTACTGCCAGTGGGAAGGTTTGCCTAGGATGTCATCCCTCAGCTATACATAGCAAACTCAAAGCTTCTTACAGAGAAACCTCTTACCAGTCACTTTCCACAAATGGTGCCTATACCTAAAGGTACTTAGTGAAAATCCTTGAGAGGTATTTAATGCAAAAGCAGTTAGTTTCTCAGGTGTTTTTCAGAAGCCCTCACACACCACTAGCAGGGACAAGTGCAGTGCAGCTACAGCACAGCTCCTGGGCCCGTTACTCATTTCATCTGAACCAGGCTCTGCCACCCCAAGGGCTTGCCAAGATGTGTGACATGGGGGGGCTCGACAACCTGATTGCCAACACTGCCTACCTCCAGGCAAGGAAGAGTGGAGAAGGAGACACCAAGGAAATGCAAAAGAGGCGTAAGAGCCTCTCACTGCCCAAGATTGAGGAGTGCAAAGAGCATAGAGAGTCCATTGCTGGTGATTTTGACAGCATCTGTGAACAGCAGCCCATTGGCAAGAAATTCTTCAGAGACTTCTTAGAGACAGTGCCAGAATATTTGGTAGCTAGGGACTTCCTGGATGAGGTGTCAAACTGGGAGTTGGCAGAGGACAATCTCAAGAACAGTACCATGGAGAATATTGTCACCAATTTTCTTAAGGAAGGCGCCAAAAACTATCTGTCTTTCATGAGCTCTGACTTGGTCAGCAAATGCAAAGCAGCTACTGCAAAAGACTATGAGAACATCATACAGCTGGCCAAGGAGGAAACCAAAGTCTTCTTTAAAGACAAGCCCTTCCAGGACTTCCAGAACAGCCCCTTCTATGACAAATTCATCCAATGGAAAGTGTTTGAGAAGCAGCCAGTAACTGATAAATACTTCTCTGAGTTCCGAGTGCTGGGCAAAGGTGGCTTTGGAGAGGTAAGATCTTGTACTTTTAAGGATGTGAGTCATCTCTCCCCTTTCAAGACTGGCAGGTGGGTTTGCAAAGAGCAGTGGATTAAGCCATGAAGATTTGTAAAATGTGCCCCTTCAGATTGCCCATTTTCCAGAAATCAGGCTGGGTTATTTATGCTGTGATAGACACTCTTCTTAGTAAAAAGCTACTTTAACATTTTTATATTCTGTATCTATGCTAGTAAAAAAGCAGGCTTCTTTGCAAAAACTTGCATGAATGTTCATGTAATTAACTGTTAGTCTGCTCCTTGACATCGTTTTAGCCTATGCTATTTTACACACTCCCAGATAATTCCTAGCTGCAGTTTAGGGAAAAGCACAGATCAGGATCTGTTCCCAAACTACAGTATGGAGTTTTTTTGAGAGTCAGGAGAGTTTATCTGTACAGATGCAATCTGTATATGCTGCTTATTCTCATGGTTACAGATTTTTGTTCTTGTCCTTGTTCCTTTCTTTTGCTAATACATGTCTACTAGTAGCATCCTCAAGACCTTTGCATGAGGGCCACCATATACTACTGGTCCAGAACAGAACTGACTGTGCTCTTGTTTTTTCCTTGTTTTCTGTGCTAGTATACTCTTGACAGAAGTTAGCATCAGCAGCTACTGATAGGCATCAGTGATTCCCCAATTCCTGCCTGTTACTACCCTTGATATTCCAGTCTCTGTGTAAAATTCTTTTGTTATCTTTCTATATGCATCTTCTCCAGGTTTGTGCCACTCAGGTCAAAAATACTGGCAAGATGTATGCCTGCAAGAAACTGGATAAGAAAAGGTTGAAAAAGAAGAGTGGAGAGAAGATGGCACTGCTGGAGAAAGAGATCCTGGAGAAGGTCAACAGCCCTTTCATAGTCACATTAGCTTACGCCTATGAGACCAAAACCCATCTGTGTCTTGTTATGAGCCTCATGAATGGAGGGGATCTGAAGTATCACATCTACAATGTGGGAGAAAGGGGTTTGGAAATGAAAAGGATCATCTTTTACTCAGCTCAGATCACCTGTGGGATTCTGCATCTCCATTCCATCAAAATTGTGTACCGGGATATGAAACCAGAGAACGTCCTCCTGGATGATAATGGGAATTGCAGACTGTCTGATCTTGGATTGGCAGTGCAAGTCAAAGAGGGAAAAAGCATCACCCAGAGGGTGAGTACAAATTCTTTGGATGTGGGCAGTGGGAAGGGAAGCCATTCTATTTCTAATGCATTATGAGTCCAATACTTAATTCCCCAGAATTGATTCTTTGCTGAAGACCTAATGTAGTCATTTCATTCTGGGAGACAGGCTGTAAGAAGATGTGGTTTATTAACTCTTTAGCTGCTGCATGTGGTAAAACAACTTCTTTTGCACAGAAACAGTAGAATCTACTTGACCTTTGTCTCTTAAGAGAAGTTCTTGAACCAGTGACTTTAGAGAGGTAAATGCTTTGTGCCATATGGAATACTGCATAGTCAGGGATTTAACCAATTGTTTAATGAGCAGCAGTCAAAGATATGACTCCTCTGTATTCCACTTTTGCTCCTAGGAGAATATAATTTCTTACATATTGCTCTTAAGTGATGCGGCTGATTGTATTGCAGGTGTGCATGGTGCTGCATAGTAAATGATTTCCAATCTTCCTTCCCCCCACAAATTAATTCCTGAAAAATTTAGCAGACTTGACAATTTGTAACAATGTCCATGCCTGTCTACATGTGTAGGAAGAAAAAGATGGATGACCAACTGGATTTTGTGTGAATTAGATTGTGCAGCACTTCAGCTGTGCATCTGGTCATCCCAAACTAGCCTGGATATGTAATAATGTCAGGAGTGTTACACAAGAAATAGGTACTCAGATAGCTTAACTGTGAAAAAGACATATTTCTCTCAAGGTATCTGGAGCTTAAAGATGTGTATAATGAGAGAATGTGTTTGAAATACACAAGGAAAATGAAGAAATTGAAGCAACATTATAAACTGGTCTATGTTAAACTCCCCAAGTTCACATTAGAAATTCAGTAGAAGAGAGGACCCTCTAATGGCCTTCTACACCATGTTTGAGTGCACATCTTTTGATGTTGTTAAGTTCAGTAATTTTGATCTTTTCTTTTCCTGGCAATTGAAGAAGTTTGTATTATGAGTGGTTTTAGTTCTCGCTGAAAGAAAATGTAGAAATTGATGTATGTATAGATAGTAAATAATTTTAAAATTAAAATGCATGGTGTTTTGGATACAAAAATACAGCTTCTATGGAAACTAAGGCAGGTTTTCCAGTAGAGCTTATGTGAAATGAGAATGTTGTTTTGTTTGTAAAGATGGCATTTTTATCAGTGAACCCAAACATATAAACCTTACTGTGCTTTGCAAGTTAGAGAGGCATGCAGTTACTATGATGAGAACAAATAGTTTTGTCAAAGGGCAGTTTTTCATACTTGTAAATATGTGGGGTTTGGCAGAAGGAAAAAACCCTCAAAATTAAAGAGTGTATTTAGCAATATGTAACCACTTCTGTTGCTATTAGGGTAGCATCTCAAAGCAGTATTGGACAAGGTGGTTGTTCCTCCTCACCTTCTATGGCAGCCATAAAATTGTTAGTGCATTTTCTTTCGTTGTTTTTAGAAGATCTATTCACCATTATATGGGTGCTTTTATTAGAGCAAAAACTGCAATGAATAATGTACTACATGATTGTAATGCATTATAAAGAATTTCAGTTAAAGGCAGTTTTATTCATACATTACATTGAAATAGAAGATGGAAGAAAAAGATTTTTTTTCATTTTTGTGTATCATAACTATAAATGAGTTAAATTAATAATTCTCATAAATTTTTTGCATTTTTAAAAAATAGTAATATTTGGAAGCTTCTAAAAATGTTATAGGAGAGCTGGATATTATTACTATTTTTACTCATGTCGTACACCAAAGAACACATTTACAAAACCTACATTAGGCTTCACCATGTACTCCTGTAGTAAAAGAAAAATTATGGTGTTAAATTAATCTCTGTCTACTAATTGTAGTTACATTCTGACTTAAAATTATCTGAAAATTTAAATCATAACATGCTTTTTGAGTATGACTGCCAAATTGTTATCACTCAACCAAACCTATACGTGTCACTTTTTCTTTTTTCACCCAAAGGAATGTATGGCTCCAAGACAGGTTTATCAAATGAAATTTAATCAGTTGCACCATTTTGCAGACACAGTTTTATAATGGCATTTTTATAAGCTAAAGCAGAATATATCCAGGCCAAATCTGTATTGCACTGCTATCTAAGTGCCTAATATAATAAAGTTGTTTCTAGATTTTGGATGGTTGTTTGAACTGACAATTTAAGGTTTACAATTTTCAGTCACTAATTAAGGGATATTGCTACTGATCTGTAGTATTTAATATATAGATTTATCTGTGCATTCATTTAATTAAAGACTGAAAAAAATACACTATTTTGATGAATTCTGAAAGTTTTCTGCACTCTCATAGCTGTATAAGCCATTAAAGATTAAATTTGTTCTGCTTTCAAAGCAGAAAAAATTCCTGTCCTCTCATGTATGAATAAATGCACATCAACCATACATCAGCTGCAGGATCCATTAATCCCTTTTGTAAATCTTATTAGGTGATTAGGTTATCACATGGCACAAGTAATAAGCTTGTTAATGAGTTCCTGTTTTAGACATTTTCCAAGTTTTCATTGAGGGTTTCTACAAAATTACAATGTTTATGTACTGTTCATCAGCCAAAGAAATGTCTTTTTGGGTAGAATGGTTTTTTGAATTTTAGATGGATGACTTCAGTGTGGTCTTAATATAAAATATAGTGTATTTATGCTTCAGAAAAAGCGTTGTGCAACTGGTGATTCAATACTTATGTAATTGAAGAAGTAGCCGTGGTATCCTTTAACTAGTGCCATTACATACACTCCTTTTGAAAGCACTTATGTGCTCCATACCAATTGCTCATAACTATTAAAAATAAAAATACTTTGCTTACAGAAACAGTGCTCCTTAAAAAGATCTTGAAAGAGTTGGATACCTACCCTTAGTTTTCTCCCTCTCTTTTCAGTTGCTAAAGCAGCAAGGAGAAACATCCAGCTTTCTGTGTGACTGTACTTTGAACCTATACTGTAGTTTTAAGTAATTAATACAGTAATAATTACGAAGATTTAGAAAACTTTAATTTAAAAAACTTTAAGTGTGCTGAATTGCCTTTGTGAAGTGCCAGCTGGCCCTAGAAAGAAGAAATCACAAAAAAAATTAAAATACACAAGTTTGAATAGTAACAATCTTGAAAATAAAAGTAGGAAAACAGTTGAAAGGTACTTACAGTGTCATTTTCCTTCATTAAATATACATGGTTTATATGGGATCTTCTCATGATAGCTACATGCACCTGTGCAATCTACCAAGAAATGTGTCTGTGCACATTTACTCAGGCAGAGCTCTTACTGACATCGCTGGAAACAGAAACAAACTCCAGTCGTAATAAAAGTATTCAGGACTTTAAATGTGATTATGACTTCCTATAAATGTACCTGTTGCATCTGATTTGATATGTTGGTCAGACCCTGCAGGAACTAGTTTGTATCTTAAAATTATGGCTTTTTAAATATTGTTATTTTCTCTATCTTACATAATTGAAATAGACAACAAGGAGAAACTGAGAGACTGCAAAGACGGTTTTTATAGAGGCAAAGTATTTTGTCTGTTATGTACTAGATTGATTCTAGCACTAGGGGTTTTTTGCATATGACAGAAATGAGGCGTTTCCATCCCAAGTTAATTCCATTTTTCCAGAAGTAGAAGTTAGTGTGTATTTGGTGTTTATTTAGGGAAGAATTTTCTGCCCTTACTGGGTATGGCTTTTGTGAAAAGCAACTCTTGCGTGTAAATTGTGAAGCAGAACTTTTGTGCAGATGCATGTGAGCCAGAGAGCTTAAATATTGACATAATAACTGTGAAAAATAACATAAACATATTTCTGTAGTATTTATAAAAGTGCATTCATATCTTCAGAGGTTTTGGGCTTCTTCACAGTTTTCCTGTGCTATGTTTTATATATTTGAAGGACATCATAATATTTTTATAGGAAAAACATGTTTTGGTTAAAATCTTACTCAAAATGTCCTTTTGCCCTCCTGTATGTTTGTTTATTATAAGATTCTATTTCTTAGGAAAACACAAGGAAATCTATTTAGATGTTCCTGAAACTTGCAGTTTAATTTCAAGGCAGCTGAAAAGCAAGAGGAGGGTTTAGACTTGTGAAATAAAAAAATAACTCAGCAAACTATTCTACAGTTGACCTTTGTTCATTATCACATGGCATTCTTATTGGATAAGATTATGTAACATTTTCTTCCTTTGCTCTTTGAAAAATGACAGCTCTTCATTTGCTCAGAATTAGAGGAACTTGGTGCTGTTTTGCTGATACGTTTTGAAGTATGACATGTAAAATTGATGATGTTTTTACTAGCAGAACTGTGTTCTTAAAAATTTTGATAATCACAGTTGTTATGAGGTGCATCATCATGCCAGGTGTTTCAGATATTTTTAATGTCTGAAATGTACTTTACAGAATGCAGCCTTACTCACAGTAGTGGGGCCAGTTGGGATCCATGCAAGGGTGCTGAGGGAGGAGGCAGAAGTGCTCACCAAGTCACTTCCCGTTGTGACTTTTCCAGCAGTCCCAGAAAACCAGGGAGCTCCCAGTTGGATGGACGTTAGCAAATGTGATGCCCATCCACAAGAAGGGCTGGAAGGAGGATCCAGGAAGCTACCAGCCTGTCAGCTTGACCTGGGTACCAGAGAAGGTCATGGAGTAGATCATCCTGAGTGTGGTCATGCAGCTCATACAGGACAACTAGGGGATCAGGCCCAGCCAGTGTGGGTTTAGGAAAGGCAGGTCCTGCTTGACCAGCCTCATCTCCTTCCATGATAGGGTGACCTGCTTTGTGGATGCGGAGGTGGCTGTGGATGTGTCTGTCTGGACTGTAGTAAAGCCTAGGTCACTGTTTCCTACAGCATCTCCTGGAGAACCCAGCTGCTCATGGCTTGCACGGGTGCTCTCTGTGCTGGGTGAAAACGGGCTGGATGGCCGGGGCCAGAGTGTGGTGGGGATGGAATTACATCCAGCTGGCACCTGGTCACTGGTGGGGTTCCTCAGAGCTCAGCCCTGTTTTATGTCTTCACTGATGATCTGGACAAAGGGATCAAGTGCACTCTCAGTGAGTTCACAGACAGCCCCAAGTTGGGTGGGAATGTGGATCTGCTGGAGGGCAGGAAGGCTCTGCAGAGGGATCTGGACAGGCTGGATTGATGGGCTGGTGGCAGTTCCACAAGGTTCAGTAAGGCAAAGCAGCAGCTACTACACCTGGGTCACAACAACCCCCTGCAGACTACAGGCCTGGGAAAGAGTGTCTGGAAGCTGCCCAGTGGGAAAAAGGGCCTGTTGGTCAACAGCTGGCTAAACATGAGCCAGTGTGTCCCCAGGTGGGCAAGCAGGCCAATGGCATTCTGGCCTGTGGCCAGCAGGACCAGTGTGGTGACCATCCCCTGTGCTCAGCACTGGTGAGGCTGCACCTTAAATTCTGTATTTGGTTTTGTGCTTCTCACTATCAGAAAGACATTGAGGTGCTGGAATGTATCCAGAGAGAGGCAATGGAGCTGGGAAGGGTCTGGAGCACAAATCTGGGGAGGAGCAGCTGAGGGAACTGGAGAGAGGAGGCTCAGGGGGACCTCACAGTTTTTTACAACTCCCTGACAGGAGGTTGTGGTGAAGTGGGAATTGGACTCTCCTCCAAGGTAACAAGTGATAGGACAAGAGGAAATGGCCTCAAGTTGTGCTAGGGGATGTTTAGGTTGGACATTAGGGAAAGTTTCTTCCCCAGAAGGGTTATCAAGCACTGGAACAGGCTGCCCAGGGATGTGGTGGAGTCACCATCCCTGGAAGTATTTAAAAGCCGTGTAGCTGTGGGGCTGAAGGACATGGGTTAGTGGTGGGCTTGGCAGTGCTGGATTAATGGTTGGGCTCAATGATCTTAGAAACTTTTCCAGACTAATTATATGAATGCTGTGATCATGAAAGTGAGGGAACAAAAATGATTTTGTGGGACCATCTGCCTCCTGTAGTCATCTCAAAGGAGATGACTAAAAGGATACTGTAGTCATCTCACATTAAGAGAATGCAGTATGTCCCATGAAATACTTTTCCTACACACAGTATGCCATCCATTTTTTCTGTCAGGGAATGACATTGGAGCTCTTTATGATGTAGCACAAGGTCTCGGCATGACTTTTACCATTGTTCCTCATTCAGCTTAATCTGACAGTTAATAAATGCTATAGCATTTTCTATAAAAAGTGTACATTCTGGAATGGTCCCTTGGGTAAATCATCTAGTGGGCCATGCATTGACTCATTGTAGTCAAAGATGTTTTTGTTTCATTGGATAAGAAAATGCAACATTTGGCTGACACTGTCATTCTTTGAACTTTTGATTTGACAGCTTTGACCAGAAGCAATATTGCAGAAACAGTAAGCTGTGAGGTGGTGAGGAATGTAGTACTTCTGTTCTTACTGGACCACACGTGACATTCCACCTGCTGTCATGAGCAGTTTCAGTTAACAGACATGCAATTAGTTTTTTTAGGAAGACAGAGTAAAATCCTGGAATTGCGGACACATGCAAGTGAAAACTGCAGGCTAGGTGTTGTCCTTTATTCAAGTTTAAAATCTGCTACTGAAAGGTAGCAGGTGGGTGGTTCTCAAAAGAGATATTAAACCAGAGTGTAGTTAAGCTGCAGGACACTCTTGTGAAAGGTCTTGTAGGCTCTACAAATTTATCTAGGTTCAGGGGGAGAATGGACGATTGATGGAAAAAAGTTTTTTTGAGAGAAACCGTTTCTGTCTCTGGAAGCCCTTGAACTGCAAATCGTTGGAGTCTAGGAAATTATTGAGAAGTCTCAATGTACACACCAAGCTCTTACAGACTTCCCTATATATTTATTTGTTTTAATGTAATTCACAGACAGTGAACTGGTCTGATGCAGCCAGTACCCATCTCCTTGGCTAGATTCATTTTAAGGAATGGTGCCTCCAATGTTTCAGTCATCATCCTGAAAGATGAGGTGGATGAAATCCCATGGATTTCAGTGATCAGCAGTAACTCTCCAGGCCTCATTGACATTTGCACTGCTTCACCTACAGTGGCTGTTCCTACACTGGAGGGCCCCTGCCCTTCCCAGGGCAGCCTGCAGTCCTGTCCCCTCAGCCACAATGTCACAGAACACAGATTTCTCTTTGACATCCCCTTTCTCAGGAAGCAGTCTGTGCATGGTGCCATGAGACACTATTTGCATTCATTATGAAGAGTTTCATAAAATATAGACAGAGCCAAGTAGATGGAGAGTTTTCTCCCTTATTAACACTGTTTATGGAATATTCTGTGGTCATTAAATAATGAAACCACAAATATCTCTGAAGTATTATTATTTCTACATTGTAGATGGGAAACAATCATTCACAAGGGAAAATCATGTTACAGAAGACTAGAGAACCCTTGTAATTCTTGAATTCTAATTGTATGCTTCTGACTCTCTACCAGGTGTTCTGTTTGTCCTAAATGCTCCATCCTATACTGATTGCTTCCCCGTCTGTGAACGCCTTCTCATGTCTTCTGATGACACTTCACTGAGGTGGGAGTGTTAGCAGGTTCTCTCTCCAGCTGGGATCTGAGGCAAAGGTGTATGTGTGATCATGCAAGAAGAAAGCAGGGAGCTGCTCTAGAATCCAAAGTTAAAATTGGTGCCCACTTACTGGATTGTCCTTTCTCAATCCCTTTATCCCTTTGACTTCCATACAGCATGAATCTAAGCTGAAACCATGTTGTACCTATGTTTATTTCTCTTCCCAAGGAGGAGCACACAGGGAGCAGTCCCTACTGCACAGAGTGGCTTTCTCTTTTGTTGTGCAACTTCCTTCATTTCAGTGATTACTGATGATCAAACTTAAAAGATTAAAAACCAATGCTGGATTTTTTTTACTATTCCAGTTAGTGACTTTGAACTCAGGGCCATTTTTTTCTTTTTTTCTAATATAGCAAAAATCTGTTTTGTCCCTTTTGTGCTTTTGCCTGTGTCGGCTTTTCTTAAAGCACATAGCCTTCCTCATGAAAATTATCTTCTTATGTGAAAATCAAAAAAAGTTTAGTCTTGAATCTTACATAAGCATGTGAGATTCACATGCTTATGTAAAATTCAAGACCAAACTTGGGATGGGAGCGCCTAAGCTCCAGTAGCATCTTTCTCATTATCTTCTCCTGCTACTCTGAAGAGTTCTACTTGTGTTCTTCTGCATCAGTAGCCCAGCAATTCATGATGGGCCATCCCATCAGAAGGTCCCTCCCACTGCTAAGCATAAATAATATGCATAAGAATCTTTATTCTGTGTGACTTTCCGGAGTGCCTTTTGCCCTATATTTAGATTTAATTTTATCTTCTTTTTTGAAAAAAAAAAAAGTTGCCTTTTAATTGGGTCAGCTAGTTTCTTCTTATTGTATGAACATGTGGTGAGACACTGGAGGAACTGCAATTCTCTGTAACTCATTTAAATTACGCTCTGTTCCTCCTCACAGTGACTCTTGGGAGAAGAATTAAGATGGTGAAGTGAGTGATAGAGGCAGATCTGTGTTGTTGTCCACATCTAGGCCTGTTAGCTTGTGTGCAGGGAAGAGATTTCTGTGGTCTGTTCCTGCATTCCTGCAGGGTCTATTAAGGCCATTGCTGAAGGAGTGGAGGAGCAGCTGGACAAGAGAACAAAGCAGGCAGTGGCACCCCTTGGAGGAAGGAAGGACCGAGCCCCAGGAAACAGCTGATAGAGCTAAACTCAGCTTGTTTTTTTTCCTCTGTTCAACAGTTCTTGTGCCATGGCAAACAAAAGATAGACATTCTGATTTGCTTTACTGTTTGGTTTGTTATATCAATTGAGTTTGTTTTGCAGAGATCTGTGGGAAAAGGTAGCAAGATCTAAATCCCGTTCTTCCCCATTTGCTGTTTCTGTGCTGCTGAAAGCTCAGAGAGTTGTCTCTGTGTCTTGCCTGCACCTGCTGGAAGCTGGCACAGGGGCAGTGCTGCAGGGGCTGGCCCCTGTCGGGACAGCACTCAGAGGGATGTGTGAGCTGTTGCACTGCGGGCCTGGTTCTGCTCCCAGCTCTGCTCTGCCAAGTGCCCCTTGACTGCACTGGGGTCTGAGTGCACTTAGTGCTTCTCAGGATCACATCTTGAATTACTAAAAGATTATAATTATGTGACCTTTGAAAAATTTATGCAGGATCACATTTCACAAAAGAAACATTTGTATACTTTCAGATGAGTCATTTCTACTATGCCCTGTCAAATCACACTCAAAGCAATAATTCCACTCAACAGAACTTCTTTGCTAATGTAGCCAAGGGCAGCATTTGCTCATTACATTTTAGAGGATTATTGAAAAATTGTCTTTTGGGTTGTTCTGAAGATAGTGAAATAAAGGGAAAGTAGGTCTGCGAATCCTTTTCAAAAGCAGATCAATTAAAATTCAATTGACTGAAATTTATTGACTATTTTTATAATTCAAGCAGCATATGCAAGTAAGCCATTCTGCTTATCACAAAAGATAATATTAGATGGAGAGCAAGGAAAAAATAGCTAGTATTGTATTGACTATGCTTCAAAAAGTTCTGTGCCTCTACAATGGCATAAGATTTCTGTCTCTAGTAAAAGTTAGGATAATATAACATTCTTTGTCCTCATTGTGATATTTTTATTTATTGTGTCCTGTCAGACGTTTCCAGGTCAGTGAAGGTGTAATACCGCATGTTTGTGTCTCTGTAAGAACACTTGATTAGTTAACACGTATGTTCAAATGGCTCCTTGTGTTACCAGGAATTATACAAGAAAGAAGAGAATAATGTGCTTGGTCTCAGTCAAAGCCCAGTGAACATCCTAGTAGTGAAGAGTTGACAAAAAGGAATTAACTTTGATTATGGGGTTTTTTATTTTCTCTGTTTCCATTAAAAGAGTGAAATTTATCCATGTAAAGTAAGATCTAGTGAGAAAAAATGGATTTCAGTTAATATACAGCTTCTGAATTAACTTATAAATTGTACTGAATGAAAATATCTGCACAATCACAACGTAATGATTTTTTTTGTATGATCGACATATCAGTATCTCATACCTGGAGATACCGTTCTGAGGCATGGTCAGATAATTCTAACTGAATTAAATATTCAATACCAGCCCATGGGAAATAGACCCCTTCAAAAAATAATGCATTTAACTTTTGTGGTAGCTTTTAATTTCTTTGCTTTCTGTCCTTTTTTTCCATTTTTGCACTAGCATATAGTTTACAGTATACTTATTTACTCCACACCTGCCAAGAATAATTTACTTTAATTCACTCTTGCTTTGAGAATCAGTGGATAAGTTTTCCACCTAATACACTATTTTTTGCTGCTCAGATTTCACTGCTAGTGAGGGTTGTACAGTTTAATAACTCCCTTCACAAAACTTCTGTTTTACCTCCTTAGATAAACCTCTCCTGGTGTTACTGAGGCTACCTTACCTGTTGCCCTAGGATCGCTTTTCCTGGAAAGTTGATCTGCTTTTACGTCTTGTTCTCCATAATGATTAGTGTAGGAATGTTAGGTATTACCTTCCCTCTAATGCTGCCTACTCTCCAAAAATAGAATTAAATCTTCATTTGAAGGATCTGTGTTCTTCCAGGTGCTGAATAATTCCTTTTTTGTATTCTCTAATATGGCAGATGCTAAAGGCTTTAGCATCTTTTTTCCCAAATAATTTTGCCAAAACTACAAATATAGGGAAATAGGAGGAAAAGACTAAAATTTGAGTTCTTTTCTTCCTTTCTTCAAATTCCTGTTTTGATAAAAATAGAGATTTATGTATTTTGCTCCCCTTATTGTTTTTTCCTCCCTTAAAAATCCCTGTTCACTACTTGTGAAATGTGTTCGCTTCTGCTATAAAATTGGCATGTTCTAGTGGATTTTAAGTCTCAAATCTTAAGAGATTACGTTTAGATTCCATCTTCTTAGTCTGTTCCTTCATAGAAAGGAATTCTGTTCTATTCTGTTCTATTCCTTGTGAATAGAAAGAAACCTTCAGGGTTGGGAGAGATTTGTTTTTAGATTCAAATTTGGATGAAATGCTATGAGAAAACCAGCTCTCATTAAATTCTGAATTGAAATGGTTTGGCATATCAGAGGAATGATACGTTTCTAGACTTCCTCAGATGGAGTTGGATCAGCTCAGTAACAGCTCAAGATTTCAGTGCTACTAATTCAGAATGTTGAAGTTCAGTTCTTGTTTACCTTTAAGCTCATCCCCAGCCTGTCACTTTAGCCTGAAGGTAGGCTTTTGTTGGTTGATTCTGTTTTCTGTTAAATTGTGGTTGTGCTGTCTTTTTGGTCTGTGGTGATGGCCTTGCTTTCTCTGTTCTCGAGAAACACAAGCACCATGTCAAAACATGGTGTTCTTACAGATGGTGTGTCCTGCTGGAGGGTATGTTGAAAATGCCCATGGAAGAGACTGAAGTTACTTGGCAACTACTTCTTTTGAAAAAACAGCTGTGGAAGAGCACATGCAAGCAGAAGGAAAGAGGCAATCTGAAAGGAGCTGCCTTGAGACACATCTGTGACAGTAGATTTCTGATTTTTCCATGTCAGATGTATCTAGATTCTGTATGATGATGCTCAGTTGCAGCAAAGTAACCTCTTATCAGTAAGACTGTATTGTGCTGTCAGGGCACATTTTGATGATAATGTGACTCAACAGTCTTCAAGGCATTAGTGCCCCAGCTTCATCTCAGTAAAAATAATAATGTTTATTGCTTCCCAGAAGGAGAAAAAAAAAGAAAAGGAAAAAAAAATTCCAGAAACCTATTTAAAGCTGTGTTTACTAATCCACAGTGAGCTCTGTGTGCAAGCTTTTGTATCAAAATTTCCCTACTACATTCAACCTCTCCTCTCCCTTCCAGGTTTTTCTGAGGCCGGATGGATCTGGGGTCAGTGGTCCGTGTTTGAGCATTTGTCCCCTTCCCTGAACAGAGCAGTAATCATAGCTAAAAATGTAATACTCTCAGGGTATCTCTCAATATTGTTAGTTAGAGAAACCCTTTGTAAGCAGTACAAATTGCCTGTGGGATGATGTCAGCAGCTGCAGTGCCCGTGCTGCTCCTCTGTACTTCTGTGGCTTTAGTGAGGGAGGCAACTGTTCACTTTTAACCTTTCCTTTTGCTTTCAACCTGACTGACACCTTTGCTCTTCTCATCTCATTTCTGGTTTTCAACCATATGGAGGATTTTGCTCTATGTCCTTAAAAGCAAAGCAAAAAAAAAAAAAAAAAAGCAAAAAACTACAAAGAGAGAAAATAAAGTGGATTTAATTTTCTGTCTGTTAGGCTTATGTTTTAATTGATGCTGAAATGTTCCCTCTTGCATACATTGTTCATAGTAGAGATGTTATATGTCATAATGAGTAGTGACACAAGCTGAAGTTTATGGGGAGACCTGACTTGGAAGTACTCTGCCTAAATCTGCAAAAATCAGAGGGGTTATCCAACCCCATAAAATAAAATTCATCTGTTGAGCTGTACTTTTTATAAATACAGTTTATCCAAATGAGCTTAGCTTTACCTTTTTCTAACTGTTCTGCTTTGGAGCGAATCTCTGTCACTGATTGTATTCTGATAGCAGTAATAGTGACCGTCTTGAGTAAGCTTTAGTGGAATTTTGCACAGGCACAGTTTTTTATTTTAAATTGTTATACTGGTAATACATCAGTCTCAGTATTTAAAAATATGTGAGAGGTTCAAGCAACTTCTGGCATGGTTATCACTGTTAGCTGCATCTGGTAAATACATAATATAGAGCATGAGACACAGCAGTAAATGTGGGTTCAGCTGAGGAAATGCTGCTGCGATTGAAATCCCACATCCTCACTCATGTAACAGTGCAGCAGAGAGCACAGAGAGAGCTGATCCCTTCACTTCCCTCCCAGGTGAATCAGCTCCCTGGGGACAGAGGCAGCAGGAGCTATTTCAAACACTGCAGCCTGTCCCCCACGGGGAGAGTGGCAGGGCTGGGCTGGGAAGAAAGCAGGATGATGTCCCTCTCAGGGTGGCCACTTCTCCTCTGAGAGAAGGGACCATTAGTGCTGTAAATAATCTTTATTCAGGCATCTTTTTTTAGTCGAGAAGTATGAACTTGTTCCTTCACCCAAATGTGTGTCATTTATGAATTATAATTGTCATAGGTTTACTTTCTTACAGTGGTTTTTAAGAGTTTTTCTTGGCCCTTGGTGGTAGAACATTTATCCAGAAACCAAGAGGGAGGTGGCTGAGAACTTCCTCATTGCAGCTCAGCTACTGGCTTGATGAGAATTTTCTCACTGGCAGCAGAGCCCTGTGTTGGACCAATTAAAACCATTGCATAGGGTGGGAATCAGTGATTGTTTTGCCTGATTGTTGTATTTTTAAAAATCTTTTCAAATTGATTGCTACTTGTGTTTACACAACAAAACAAGAATATCTTCAGCGGAAAAAAAAATAATAAAATGGAGGAAGAAAGCAAGCTAGACATGAATTTAAAATTAAACCACTTTTAGGTAGAAATTGCACTGACATTTCAACTTTGAAAAGCATATTTAAGACAGTTTTCCTGTGTGCCAAGATGTTTAAAGAGAGGTATGGTTCATGTGCTAAAAAAGTTATACCTCACTGATTGTACATTAAAAAAAGGTCAGAGTTTCTAGATACAAAATATATCAGTAGAATTACTAACATTTTGGAAGAATTATAGACTAATCTGTTTAATTGTGTGCATTTCACTACTGACATTGTATAGTAAATCTATCTGTGTGTTTGCAATAGGCTGGGACAAATGGTTACATGGCTCCGGAAATCCTGAAGGAAGAGGACTACAGCTATCCCGTGGACTGGTTTGCTATGGGGTGTACTATTTATGAGATGGTTGCTGGGCGAACACCATTCAAGGATTACAAAGAAAAGGTCAATAAGGATGAGGTTAAAAGAAGAACTCTGGAAGATGAGGTGAAATTTGAGCATGCCAGCTTTACAGAGGAAGCAAAAGATATTTGCAAGCTGTTTTTGGCTAAGAAAAAAGAGGACCGTTTAGGAAGCAGGTATGCCTTCTCAATCTCAGTACAATAGAAATTAAAGCTGCAGACAATATAGTTATTTTACTCATTGCACAAAATGGGTTAGATCTTCACTTTCTACAGAGTATTGAATTTTCCCTTTCACTTCTAGGAAGAAAGGTGGAAAGTCGTGAAGATAATATGGAAATAAGGAGTATTGTTGCAGTAGTGTGATCATCTATTCTCACTCCATATGACTCATAGGAGTTGCCTTCTTGTTACTTTTTGTGTTAGACTCTATATAGTTTTGGGAGAAAGGGTCAAAAGGGTTTTTCTTACACATTCTTTCCTAAAGATAAAGGATATTCAAGTGGATACCTGCATCCCTGCTAGTGCAGACTGAATGCAGAATATTAGGCTGCATCACTTACTGGAATGATGTGGGCAGAAATCCAAATCTGCAGTGTGGATTCTCTTCCCTGCAGATATCTAATGATGCAAGGCTGCATCATTGGCTCCTGACTGAAAAGACCTTAACCCTTCTGCTTTGTTCAAGTGCTTTAAAAAAAAAGCTGTAGAAATTCTGGTCATCCTGACTCATCCCAGGGAGAAAAAGACTATTTGGCACAAATTCCTACAAAGCAAAACATTTCTGGGCACTTCAGAGGTGGCTTTGGGTTGATGAAGACGGGTAGATAAGTCCGTGACTTAGCAGTTTCAAGGAACTGTTCAATAAGAAGAGAATTGCAAAGCTAAAACCTTGTGATGTTTAATTTATAATAACTGTGATCCCTCTGATATGTGCATGTGTCTGTATAAATAATTTAGTGCCTTTCTAATTAGACAGATTGCAGATCTACATTTGCAATATAAAGAATATTTTATAAAGAATACATTTTCAAAATTAAAGAAATATAATAAAAATGTAAAAAATTAATAGGAAAAATATAATACCTATCTTTAGAATACACCATGATTTGAATAATCTGTGAATACAAATATATGTATCAGGTGCTTTTCCAGTCTAAAGGTGGAATAGACAAAGGATCTCATTGAAAATGCATAGATAGTCTTCTAAATTTATATTTGATAACAACGTGGAATAGTTTTTCAAAATGTTAGGCAAACATTTGTCGGAAATAATTAATTCTAATGAAAGCTAATAGATCATTGATACACATATTCTTAATATTCTGTTGCTAAATGAAGACAGCTACTCTTGTGCCTGATGAATTTTCCCAGCAACTGTGCAAGGCAGCAGAAAAAAGTCATTTTCAGCAGCACATGGAGTATGTTTAATACAAAATCTATATTATTTTACTATGTTTTAAAAGCTACTTTAAATTTAACACAAAAACATTCAGAGCACTCTAACTTAAAGTCGGCATACTTTGCAGACATTTGGACTTAAAACACTTTGTGAAGTAAACAAACTTCAGAGTAGGGGAAAATGAAATTTAAAAATTGTGCGTGACTTGGTTGAGTTCATTCAGCAAGTCTGAAACAAAACCAGCAACAGACAATTCACTTACTGTAACCACACTGCCTTTTCTAGGGGAATAATGTACAAACTTTCAGTCTGCTTTTTGTTCCATAACTTCTCAGCAAAATGAGAAATGCACACAGAAAGGTTACTGCACATAGTATTTTTAATTTTCTGCTGTTTAAGATATCCTTCCTCTGATGTGCTGTACTTGGAGAGGGCGAACAATAAGATGTATACCCTGAGCATAATACAGAATAAAAGGCTGCACGTACCTCTTAAACAGGGTGATACTATTCAGGACAACTGTGTGTTATGTAAAGATTAGCACTGTAATTCTCCTAAGGACAACAAGAGCTTGGGTTATCCACAGCCGTGCCTGTTGCATAAGTTAAAGCTGCTCAAAGATGATAGCTTTATTTTTTACACCTGACCTTTTAAAACACCTCACTCTTCTACTGTAGATGTGATTTCACTAGCTAACTCAGGAAAGATGTAATCCCTTTTCTCCACTCAAGCTTTTTGAGATTGATATCTCAAATCCTGAACCTGTAAAGTGATTTTTAATTTTTTTTCATGGAAGAATACAAAATTTACCAACTTCATGTGAGTTCATTTGCTCTTCCTATTTAAGTTATGTAAAAATATAGTTCACAGAGGATGAGCTCAAGTTCATCTCCAGCTAGCTGGAAGATGTCTCAGTTCCAGTAGATGGCATTCATGTAGCTTTACATTTTCTAACTTTTTATGGTTTCAGGATGAGGAGCACTGCAGCAATCCATTTTGCAGCCTCCACCAACTTGTGGTGCTGTTTGGTTTATGTTACAGAAAGGAAAAGCAAAATAAAGGAGAATTTTGTGAGTGAATCTGCCCAGTCAGCACCCCTGGCTCACCAGTGTCCCAGGACACCAGTTAATTTGAACAGCAGCTGAAATGCATTTCAGGCTAACAGTGAATGTAAATAAATAATTTCAGGCTGCTCAAGTACTTGGTTATCACTGGCTAGGTAAGGTAGGAGATGATTTTGCAAGCCTATGGATATGCAGAAGTCAAGATCCTTAATCTGTACATTCATAATTTTGTTCATATGGTGCTTTGGGGTTGAAGACATAATATTTTTCGTTGCCCAGCATGCCTGGATGGCAGCATCTATCATTCTTCAGGTTGTGGCTTCCTTCATGGTGGGGTACAGTGGGCAGTGGCTGGTGGCTTGCTCAGAAGAACTGGGCAGCAGAGGTGCAAAGTGACAATTTTATAGCAAGGGGCTGAAAAGAGCAGCTGGTGGTTTCATCTCTGCTGTGCCCAGGGAGCACCAAGGCAGGCCAGAAGCACAGCAGGCCAGCATGAAGAACAGGCAGTAGTGCCAAGGTGGACAAGCTGTTCTGCATGCATGGATATTAAGATTTTAAAAAATAAAGATTTTTCCATAATCACACAAGTCTACTGCTTCTATATGATGCTTCTGTACCTTTGCAAAGATAAAAAGACTTGCCAAAGGTTTGCATTACATTTTATTCATAGAACATAGTCTAGAAATACATGAGGGCTTACACTTTGCTAAGTTTGATTTTGTAAGGAGGTTGGAAAAGAAAACTACCATTTTCTGAGGCCAAAATGCAGACACATTTGATTTTCCTGTATTACTGTTTTCAAGAGCAGTGCGTCCATAAATATGTTAAACAAAGAGTGCATAGGTGTCGAAAAGACAGTGCTCCTCTCTGCTCCTCCTTTCTCTAGAATTCCAAATTCAGACTTTGCATGCCTTGACACTAGAGGCACAGTTCAAAAGCTGTGGTCTTTGGTCATGCTTCAACAAGCACACATTTGAGGCTCAGATGATTTTTATCACCAGAAAATATCCTACAAGTCTCTCTATAGGTCTACAGTGAAACAATTCACTAGTTCTTTTACAGCCGAAGTTCTCCCTGAGGTCTGCAGTTGTTTTTTGTAAGATTTATTTAACTTAAACATTTACAATTATTTAGTCCTTTCTGGTTTTTATTATTGAGTTTTAAGTATATTAATAAAGGATTATGTTTATGACAGTGGCACACATACTTTTAATAATGTCATCATCTGTGAATCTCTTGCCTAAAAAAATCTTTATTAATTTATAAGAGTAGTTACTTTGAATGAACTGTCAGTGTACGTGGGAGTGTTTATTTGAATGGCATAACTGAGATTTAGAATGTAAATGTGTAGATGCTTTGAATTAAGATAAAATGAGAATTGTTATTTGTCACCAGCTTCCTATTCAGACGATTGCTGCTCAGTCTATAGATGTATTAACCCAATATACCCCATTCTAGAGTTTAATAGGTATTCTTACCCTATAGTACAGATACTCCTATCCTATAGATACAGAGCCAATCACTGAACTTCCTATGTGGGAACAGTAAATCCAATACTCCCCCTCCCCACCCTGCTGTAGGTTCAGTTCTGGTGGAAGTGTAGCTTTGGATGGGGTATCCCAGATGCAGCACTGCAGCTTCTGCGTGGCACCTTGCCTGGGCTGATTTACCCTGAGAGGTGCAGTAATGTGATCAGAATGTTTTCAGTTTCTGAATGCAGCATTCCTTGGTTAGGAAAAAAGAAATTGTGTTGCATGACATATATGTACACCTAAAGTACTGTCATGTACAAAACACAGATGCCCCTGTATCTCTCTAAGAGCAAAACACACTGATGAATAAACTTTTGCTTTATTGCAGGAATGAAGACGATGACCCAAGAAAACACAGCTTCTTCAAAACGATAAATTTCCACAGGTTAGAGGCAAACCTTATTGACCCTCCATTTGTGCCAGATCCATCAGTTGTCTATGCCAAAGATGTTGCAGACATTGCTGACTTCTCTGAGATACGAGGAATTGAGTTTGATGACAAAGACAAGAAATTCTTCAAAAAGTTTGCGACAGGTGCTGTCCCTATACCCTGGCAGGAAGAAATAATTGAAACGGGACTGTTTGACGAACTGAATGACCCCAACAGAGTGGTTTCTGGGGGTTACGCAAACGGAGGGGAAGCTAAGTCAGGAGTTTGTTTGTTGTTGTAATTGTATCAAAAAGAGTAGAAAACACCTCCGAACTTTCCATATTCTGACTCTGTTTCAGAAACTCAGTACACCTGTTTGAGAAGAGACTGCCAGTGTAATGTGACATTGACAGGCTATGTAGGACCACCAGCTGAATAGACTGTATTATCTTTCTTTGCTCTAAGAAAGGAGATATTTTGGTGTTATTGGAGATGTATCAAATGAAGAACCACATTTCTCCAAAAAGCTTAGAATAGAAATTCTGAAATTCAAAAAACAATGACAGAGTGAAGAGGCAAAAGCTTTTGAAAATGACTGATTACTGCTTTGAATACGAATCATTGGTTTTCTTTCTTTTTTCTTGTTATTTCTACTAACATTTCTTCTTTGTTCTACAGTTTTCAGGAGGGATTTTTTAATTTTCAAGTAATCTCAGACAGTGGAGCTCATTTAACCTGTTAAACTTGGAATCTTACTGGTTAGCCAGTAAGATAATTCTGTTAGTCTTTGGGTGGTTTATTGTAATATGTTCAAATTGTCATAAGATATAAAAAAAGCTCTATATATTACTTGGAAATAAGAACAAAAGGATCAAACTCTTTGCAAAAGTGATTTTAATGGAGTGAAGATAAGATTGCACCAATTTAATGGAATAAAGCATTTATTTATTATTATTAAGTGTATTCTTATAAGTGATAATACTATATACAAAGAAAATGTATTTATAAGTAAATACACATTCTTTTGGCAATTTTAAACTTATATCAGATTTCCTGATAGACAAAAGCAATTTGTAATTGACTTTTTGCAAGACATTTATTTCAGTGTAATGTAGATTTTAATTTGAGTTGCAAAATGCATGATACTGTTAAGTGCTGTAATGGGTGAAAAGGTTATGTATGCAAGTTGAAACTATCTTCAAATGTTTATTGATTCTCATGCAAATTTTGAAGTGTTTTTATTTTTCAATTTTATGACAACCTAAATTGAATTACTTGGGAATATTACTATGAATACTTGCTACTGGTGAAGTGTGTTTCTCATGAGATGCCTCCTGCTGATTTTCTGTGATAGGAAAATAGGCAGTTGTTCTTTGCACACCTTTTAAAACTGATCCTGCATGTGCTGGTCACTGACACCTATCCAGCCATAATTTCCATTGACTAAAGTGCAAGTGGAAACTACTTCATTCCTTGGAGTCCTGGAGGCTGCAAATGCCCCGTTTTCTGTTTTTCATACAGCAAACCTCCTACTGAACTCAAGGACTTCTTTTGACTAGACACTGGGATTAACTCACATGTCTGTTTTAGAGGAGGAAAACCTGTATGTACAATGTCTTCTGTACTCAGGTCTGTCATGTGCAGCACAGAGCATTGGTATTTATGTATAACCTAAAAGCACATCCCAAACTCTTAAGTTTTAAATACTGTAAGTGTTTTAGTCACAGCTAAATAATACATTGGTAATACTTTGTGTTGTTCTGAGTAGAAAAAGAATTGCTCTTTTTTCTTTTTAAATTTGCTTTTCCAGTGCTTTATATACTTAATATTCAAGTGAAAAATCAAGAACAGTGTTACTTAGGATTAGTGGGTAATTCTATTCATCAATTATGAGCATAAAATTGTCTGCCTTTTGAATGGAGACTTTCTGTGAAATAATTTAAAACTATATAAGCTGAATTGTTTTAATTGGTCTTTTAATTGAGAAGGATGATCCTGAAAGATGGTGAAAAGCAGAGGAAGTTGAGAGAAGAATGATGTCATCCTGGCATGGATTTACAAGAGTGCTTCCACTATTGACATCAATTGATTTTTTTTCTTGTTGCTCCCACCTGCAGAAAGCTCTCACAGTGGTAGTAAATATACTAGGCTAGTATATTTAAGAAGCCAAGACAGAAAGCTTTATTATTAAATGCATTTTAAAAAACCCGCAGAACACAAACCGACACAAAAACCAAAACCACCACCTGATTACAGCTAGGTGAGATATGTTAGTGCTAGTGGCATCAAACTTTTGTCCTGAATTGATGTGCCTCAAATCCATAGAAATGTTGTTTCAAAAATTCTCCAGCATTCAGCAGTACTCTGAAATGGCCGTGGGTTTTCCAGTGAGTTTTAAGTTGCCATTTGGAAAGAAGTTATATATAGACAGAACCAGAATTTAATGTCTTGTTAGAATCACATATCCCCAGTGATACTGGGTGCTGCAAAGCTGCATTTTTCAGAATGTGTTGCAATACTGAGATCTGTGAATTCGGGACACCATGTGTGCATAACACTGGGTTATTTAGTTTTAGAAATATTGTGGTGTCATTAATTCCAGCAGGATGTGCATCAGTGAGATCCATAATGTTAAGTGTTTCATGAATCATTCAGAGTAACACATCAGAAGTCTGATAATGCACAGTTTGGCATGGTGTATGACAGAGAAGAATGTGTTAGTTTGAAATATTCATTTTAATTTTCTAAAATTCACTTTTCACGACATGGACAACTTCTATTTGCACCTTGCAGAGGAGGCAGGACAAAGATTATTTCTGTATTCCTCTTAGCACTTTCAGTGAGTCTTTTAAAAATTATTTTCAAATTTTTTTAAGGAATCTGTGAAATACTTGGTTCTTTTCTTCTTCCTGCCACTGTAAAATCCCTTGTTAAACTTTCAGGAGCAAAGTTATTTTAACAACCTGCTTCACCTTACAGAAAGCCAGCAATCCCAAAAGATTTACATGTTCAATGAATTGTCTTACTGCAAACAAAGATGCTACTCATGTGAGTAATATTAAATGTGTATGCAAGTGTTGCAAGAGCAGGGCCCAAGTATTGGGCCCAAAAGAGCCGGGCCCAAAAGTATTGACCTGGTCACTGGATGTTTATGATAGAAAATTAGGGATGACTGGGGGAGGAAAATAACCATGTGGTTGTGGATTACTTGAGTTGTTGTGGCAAAAAGAAATTATGTAATTTGAAACTGCAATTTTTTTTCTTCTAGCTGTCTCCCTTTTTCCTGCTTTGCCAATGTTGTGGTGTCTCACTTGGCTGCCTCATTTTCCAGCAGATAAGATGCATTTGAGTGCTAATATAATCTAAAAAACTAAATTGAGAACTCTATTGCATTAAATGCCACTTGTGACAGGTTACAGGGTGCCCTGGCCACTCTGCAGGCATTGTACAAACAATGCTGTCTTTCTTGCCATGTTTTACTCAGTCCAGCTGTTGGAACTGTTTGGTAATTCTGACTGTAGCAAGCTAAAATGTGAGATTCATAGCGGCTTGATGTGTTCTTATAAGAACATCATTTAAAGTTCCACAACACTCCTGCTGGTTCTGCGAAGGTGTAAGAGAAAGGCCTATCCCTTGTATCTCAAGTCCAGATTTCCTTTGATACTACCTCTGTTCCCCTTGCCATTACTCCCCTCATTTCACTGAGCACAGAGACAAAATTATGTTTGTTATTAATATTAATGAAATCATTGTTCACAGAGATTATTTCTCATGGTTTTTAATCATGAAGGCTCATTTAGTCAATAAATACCTTGTGTTGCAGCAAGTAGTTCACTTTTATATTCCAATATGAAATAGATTTAGTAGTAGGGACCTGTGTGCAAATTCCTGGCACATCTTCAAATTCCCTGATCTTTATTAGGGAAGGCAACTTTACATTAAGCTAAGAGCATCATAACAAATACAATACTTGAGATATTTATTTCTTCAACTATAAACAAATGCCAATACAGAAGTAAGATGAGATTTGTACTTAGAGCAGATGCCTGAAATTGTACAGTTGTAGTTATAAAGTGATGCATGGTTTTATATACTTTTAATATCAGCATTTTTTTAGAAACAAAATGCTTCTAATACTCTATTTAAAATATTGTCACTTTTACAGCTTTTAATGCTATATCTGAAACATTTTTCTGATCTGAATATCCACATCTATGATGAGGATAAGTAAGTATGCTCATGTTATTTACTTTAAAAAGTATAAATTGCTTGTTTGATGTTATGGCAATAATTTTTATCTTTTTATCATTAGTTTTTTAATACCAAAACATTTAATCTCTTTATGCTGTAATGAGTTGTAAAAGAAGTATTTTTATTATATACAGTGGTTTTTCTCCATAATAGGATTTTAATTAAGATCTTAGCAACTAAGGCTCATAGCACTATAGAATGTGTAATGTTTGGGTAAAGGTCCCCTGTGATCAGTGCAGCTCAGGGAACAGTGCGTTTGGAACTTTGTGTCACAACAGCCTCAGGAGCTGCATGGGCACAGTGAGGAGTGCATGGACAGAACATGAAAACCAGCTCAATTCAGCACATGACATTGTATGGTTCAGCACTGCATTCTTACAGCAAGTAACACTCAATCTAGTATTTTATTTTGAAAAAATAGACCAAAAGATTAACGTTTCTTAGAAAATCATTGCTTGGTATTTCTCTTGAGTTTCACTTACATAACTGTCTGAACCTGAGCAGAGCTAGTATAAAATTCTTACCAGTTAGCACTCTTCCTTAGGGAGTGGAAATCTTTTTGGCATCTCTTGCCTGGAAAAGCGGAAGAGTAAGAACACAGAGGGTGTCACTGTGTCTCTTGGAATGCAAGTACCTTTATCCATAGGAAAACATGCCTGGTGATGTCTATAGGTAGCACCCTTCTGAGTTCCTCCTTTTATATGGCATAGCAGATGCTCCTTATATTTACCCCATTGTGTACCCTCTCCTGTCACCTCCAGAAAACAGGCACAGTTCTGAATGAAGCCATTTCAATTTTCAGGGAAACTTACTGGTATTTCTGTATCTTGGATAGTCTAAAAGTACCATAAACAACAGCTGCCAGCACCATTTAGCATTGACCCGAAGTGGTGAAAGGCTTTTTTGGAGAAAAGCATTGGAAAAAAAGCCCCGTGAGTCTTTTTGGAAGGGCTTCTGGGTATGTTAGGTCTATTCCTTTCCTTTTGACAACTTTGGGGCAGCTGCAGTGGTTAATTCCTCCCTTTCCTGTTGACCAAGCTCAAGCACAGTCTGGTTTAGTAGTTCTTTTATCTTTTTTACATTCTTTATCCATGCTTTACAATGTCTGAGCTTTGTTAGTTGGCCAGTTCTTCCAAGTGTTTTGTTTTCTGCTTAATGTACACTGATACAGTGCTATTACAGTGTTTGGTAGAATGACTTACAAAGAAAGAAGATTTTCATTTTTCTTCTGTACACAAGCATTACTTGAAGTTAAACATAACTAATGAATTCTGACATGTGTTTTATCAGTTGTGCTTTACCAAACTTACATGTTGGCCTTTACAATTCATTGAAGTTGTTGTGACAGTTACATTTTACAGAGTGGAAAGATACAGCCAGGCTGAACGACACACTGTGTACATGTCCTTATGATGGGAGTTCCTCATGATGAATGTTTCCGTGATTCATGTTTTTATAAAGAATGCCAAAGGGATGACTATGGATATATCACTTGTCATAACTTGTAGTTCAGTTAACAATAGTGAAGTAACTGTTTAAAAAAACAGCTATTGTACAGGAATGTTCAGTTATGTTTGCTTTGCAAGACTTCAAGCATGCATGACATGGGATGTGCTAGACATGTCTCGTGACTTTTGAATCTCTGGAGTAAAAGGGCTACTGCAAGTAAGAGCAGATTTGTTAATCACTTTTCTCTGCAAACATTCCTACAGCAATACATTCTGTTCCCACTGCACACCTTTTGGACAGCGTTGGAAGCTTTCTTTTAACTCCAGTGCTTCTCTCAGTGCTTAGTGCTCAGTCTGTGCAAATACATCGATGGAGCTACAAAGAGGGAAGTGGTTCCCATCCCTTGGACTTCTCAGAGGACACAGAGCAGAGTACAGCACTGCAGTGATAGGAGGGCTTGAGCCTGCTGCTGGCATCACCAGCACAGAAGGCAGAAGTGGCTTTGGGAGTATGAAAGTGGGCAGAAGGAAGTCAGGTTTCATACTGCCCTGAGTCAGTTCAGGCCCACTGTTGGGAATGACTTCTCTAGAACGAGTGACAGTAGAGCTATTTCTTGATAGAAATGGATGATTGGAGCAGAACCAGTGAGAGAATGTCTACAACAGGAGCAAACAGGAAGGCCATAAAGCGTTCCTGTTTGTGCATTTCCATGGAGGAAGCAATTAAATTCATAGTAAGAAGTATGGATAATTATAATTATTAGTAATAATAAGACCAGGATCATAAAGAAGAATTGCTAGCACCAATTACCAATTTAGCCTGTTACTCTGCAACAGCTTGAAAGAGGCTTGAATTATAAACAAGGCAAAAGAATTTTGCTTCTGTTTCCAAAACATAATACCTTAAACAACAAATACCACGAACAATGTCTTGTTCATGACAACAGGATGTCATGAACAAGAGGAGGAAATTCTCTGGTGAACTTGTACAAGACAAATTGACAGAACAGTAATCTCAGATATGGCATCTGGCTTGTAAATCTGCTTTATTCTATCCTAATTATGCAAGAACTATGAATCTGATTTGACAACAATCATTAGGCAAAGTTTTTTCTGAAGAATAGAGGAATTTTTCCTTTCTGTTCTTTACAAGGTTTCATCCCTTCCTCCAGGCTAACTTCTATCCTATTCCCTACTAGGATGTGATGCATTAATGCAATTTTGCAAACTGATGAAAGAGGCCATTTTTGACCCCAAAACTGTGACAAAGTAGGTAAAAACAGAGCTACCTTGAGAAGATAATGATACATCAGTAATTACCTGGTGTCCAAAAAGAGGAGAAATAGGAAATTAACATATATTGAAAATTAAGCTGTAGTTTAAGGAATATTTTCTTAAGCAAAACTTCTTATATTTCTTTCTTAAGCAAAAAGGAGATACACATCAGTTCCTTAGTACAACTATTGCCCATGTCTGTAAATAAACTGTATCACTGTTGCAGGATATTTTAATCAGCATCCACATAGAAATATTCATCCTAATATTAAGTAAGGTTTGAAGAGACCAATTTAAATCTCTTGCTGCATAGAATGAAGACTTAATTCTGGATATTTGATTAAGACAGCTAAGCAGTGCTGCCAGCAGTATGTACAAGTATGTAAGCTTATGGTTTCTCATGCTAACTTAGTAAAAGTGAGAAATTGTAGAGCCAAAATCTGGAACCTACCATCTAACTAATGAGCTGTCAGGGCACACTTGCATAAAAAAAGTCAAGTTAAAAAGGATGAACTCTCTGAGAGGCTATGAAAAGGTAATCATTCTACAGTTAGGCATCTGTTGATTCTCAGATATGGTTTTATTTAATAAATAAAAGCAGCAACATTCTCAGTACTTTCTGAAGAAATATGGGAAGCTATTTTCTGTAATTGTATTGCTCAACTGCATCTTTTCATCAAGTACAGAGGAAGAAATCAGAAAATGTGCTCTTACTAAATTGTAAGAATACTTTGTATGCTGCTTAAAATAATCTCATAATGATACAGTGTCTGATATGACCTAAGAATGTTCATGCTTTCATTTTAGTTTAAGAAATCCTATAATGAGAGTTCTACTCCGTTAAGCCAAGAAATGGATAAATGTTCAAATACTGTTTTTCCTAAATTCCACCACTCTAGGTGATTTTTCTCATCTCTGCAGTTCACATTTTTGCTCCTCTCCCCATCTTTCTGTGTCAATACCAAATCAAGATGTTACATTCTTTTTGATGTGAATGAAATGTGGTAACCAATCCTGGATGAAAAGTCCTATAATTCATGAATTCATAACTCTAATCCAGGACCTACTACCCATGAGAACCAAAACTGAATATGTATTCTTACATTTGGTCTTTCTAAAGGCTCTTATGTTACTTCAGTTCTAGGCAGGGAAAGGAATAAAGAAATGGATGATCTTTTCAGAATTTTCCATATGCTTTGTTCAGAAAATGGTAGATCAAGTGTTTTAAACAAAGAAAGGAAGGAAACTTTGATTTCTTGCCAAGAGATTGAAACCTCCTGACTTTTGCCAAGCTAGTTCATTTTGCTGCCAACAGTTTCCTCTCCTTAAACAGCTCCTTTTCATCTGTAAAGCTAATGGCTGTGAAAGAAACAGGCTTTGCAGAATGGCAACACTAAGAATCTGCCCTAGTTTATGTAGGGACAGATTCACTTTTGCATTTTGATGTGTACCTGAAAACACAATTCTAAGCAGGGAATAACCTTAGGTGATTCCTGACCAAATTTTATTTTTTTCTCTTAAGTGCATCAAAGTTACTGGCTTTGTGAATGTTGATCTCTTATTGCACAGGAATTACTTTACTGCTTTTGCTATTGAATAAAACATGGCCCTGATTTTCAGGATTCCATATCTTCCGTCTTTTAAAAAAATTTTTGAGATTTACTGAATTTAAGAAACTGAACTCCTTTGAAGTGAATGCACCAGTTCTGAAACTTGGTCTCCTTTAAAACTGTTGAGTTAGTTACTGTAGTTACACCATGTGCTCAGTGGTCGTGGTCGGGATTTCAGTGCACTCTCTAAGCAGATATGCAGCACAAGTTCTTAGATATTTCACTATTCCTTTTTTAGTGAGAAGAACAAGATGACGAAGATGTTTGTAAAGTCTGAAGTCAAAGGCTGGCCATGGGTACCATATGACAAGATTTTTAGTTTTACTATGCTAATAGACCTAAGACCAGATATGTGCGATGAAATTATCTTCTGTGTAGTAATAGAGATCTTGCACACCCTTTCTGCGTGTTGTCCCAGTCATATTTATGCAGGGCTAATTAATTGAGGACTTAATCATCTACAGGTGTCTGTTTAGTCTTTAATTGAGAGTAAAACAGAGGGAAAGTTTTTAATTGGAGAACTGTAAATTAAAACAGTAATGAAAATTACTGATTTTGAGGGGAGAAAATTGTAATTCATGTAATTCATTCAACACATATTCCAGTTTTTGTCTGGGTGGACACAGGGATAATTTGTTATTCTGAGATCCATGGAATGGTCCGTGTTCCAGACTGTAAAGTATTGTTCTGAAATGACCATCATATTGGCATTATCTGAAAAATAGGCATTTTGAAATCAGTTTAAGACAGGATATGCAGGACCTTAAATCTTCGCTTTAATCAGGAGTGGCAGTAAATGCATTAATTGTGTTCTGTTCCTGCAATCTTCCGGTGAGGAGAAAAATAGACTCATTCTGTAAAAGCTATTCTTTTAAATGAACAATGCCTTTTTTTTTTTTTAATAATAGCAAGAGAGCAAACGCTGCCTGAATCTTTCTTTTCCCATTGGAAATACTTTCTAATTTATGGTAAATCAAGTGAACAACCCTGTATTAATTTGTTTTTTCCTTTATATAGCTAGCAGATTGCAAATAATGCTTCTACCAGCAGAACTGATAAATAAGAGAATGAAGAAACGTTTCAGACTTTGACACACATCTCTGGGTCACCTAGATTATATGAAAATATTCGGACTGTTTAGAAGAAATTTATTTATTTTCTAGCAGTAAGTGAAAACTCTCCTCAAGCCTACAACCAGCAGGCAAAGACCAGGACATGTAAAGTAATTGTACATGCTAAACCAACTGCAATGAACTTTTGTGTATCCTTCTGTAGAGGGATGGTTTACCTACCAATTTCTCAGTTGCTCAACTTAAAATTTATAGATTAGTGCACAGTCATTTGTATAGTTTTCTGTTTCTTGTGCTTTCTGTTTCAAAACACAAATGGTTTTATCAACATAAAGGGCTTTTATTTCACTGGAGAAGCAAAGCAGTGGGGAGGGAGACACAAGGAGAGCCAAGGGGAACAGCTTGAGAGCACAGTATATGTGCCCAGAAGAACTCAATTAAAAAATACTTGTTTTTTATAAGAGTCTCTGTGGTCACAGATGCTTATCTGTGTAATACTAAGTGACACCCTAAGGATTTTTTTGGGCTATTCTGCTGCTTCAAGTTCAGGCAGCAGCATTTTTATTTACTTTATGCTTTATATTAACCCTTTTTAGAACAGGGAAAAGTCTTAGAGAAAGAAAAAACCTATTTTTAACTATATGGTAGGACACACCCTTATGAAAAAAACATTGTCCTTCTTTTCTGACTTAAGCAACAGGCATAAGTTCTAATAAAAGAATAATTCAGATTTCAAGGTGCCAGAAGGATTTATTCTGAAATTACTTGTTGAAAAGCAAAACAGGTAGTGTACTGAACCCCGCACTACTTGACTCAAGCTGAACACAAACTTAGAAAAGTACCATGGAAGAAGGGATTTTTTATTTAATAGGAATCTTAATCAGATCATTGTCTCTACAAGCTGATTTATTATGTATTATTTTGCCCAAAAGAAATAAAAATCTTATGTCTAGGAAACAGAAGAGTATGTATCTCACAGGGTAAAAGCTCAGAAACAGCCCTGGAAATCTCTGTAAATGCACACAGAATCTCTGCATAAGCCAAAAGCAAAGCAAAAGCTAGTAAAAGAACTACAATCTTTGTCCCATCATTAACTTGGTATTTTCCACCTGCGCATCAATGTCAGGTTAAGAAGTCTGTCCCAAATGTAATTAAAATGGAAAGACAACAATGATAAAAGTAGCATACTTACACCTTTGTAATTTAGTGCAATGTAGGAAATTAAAGTTAAATTATGATTTTTACATAGAGTTACAAGCTTTGTCAAAGTCAATGGCTGAGGATTGCAAATGAGGGTTTGTGTCTTTTTGCAATGGAAATGGCACTAATGGCAAAACCTGAATCCTCACTGGCTTCCCCCAAATCCAAAATTTCTTAGGTCTGTGTTCATGAACATTATTTAGCAAGAATTGCTGACAATTCCTTATGCTGCATAAACAATTCCTCCTCTCACCTAAATACAGAGTTTCCACTTAGTGGCTCACTTGTCTCTCAGTTTGCTTAAGGGTATGTATATGTAGATAAGATGAACTGGGTTTGTATCTTGGTGATATGAAACCTTAATGATTAAATAAAGAGACCTAATTTAAAACCAAGTTTTGAAATTGGGTCTCCTTCTAAGAATATTTTAAAATATAGAACATATACCTACAAGACACATATTATAGCTGCCCTACCTGGACTCCACTGTGGGTCCTGACAATGATTTAGGATCTAAGAAAAAAATCTGTTCTTACTGAGATAATCTCAACCACTTCACAATTACCAAGGAGGAGAGGACAGCTATAATTGTTTTCCATGGTCAAGTCTAAGGTAGATGTTTAGTATTTCCTGGTGTAGTATTTATTTGAACACTGTTTGGGGCAATATATAATGGATTTGAGTATGAATTCATTACCTGTGATCTACACAAATAACTCTTTTCTCTGCAGCCACTTCAATATTTTCAATATGATAAACTCTGTATTTTTCTGTTATAGTTACACATGGAAGACATGCCTCTCAAGTATTTGTTAATAACCTTTAATAAGGTTATTGTTATTAATAATGACCTTTTGCTTGCTAATGACCTTTTCTGTGTGCCAAATTTGAGTAGTCCATCTTGACATGAAGTGCAAGGACAGCAGCTGTGCAGCAGCCTTAGCACTACAGGTGTGTTCAGTGTAGTGGCTAGCTGTGCTTCATTTGTGTTTGAGTGCTGAGAACACAGCACTGCTCTTCATAGCACTTTGAAATACAGTTCCTTCATCTCTTTCATAAATTATCTTCCACACCTGGAAGCTGCACTATGATTTCTGCCAGAAATAACAACCAGGTTTGCTCCTTAGGATGGCTGTAAGTACTTTATTTTATCTGTTGTGGAATTACTTTTAAAAAATACATTTCTATGGCCCCAGATTTGTTAACAAATACATCTCAGGTGTAATCAATACGTCCTTGTCTGAGCATTAGAATGTGCAATTATATTTGAACAAATCTGTGCAGATGGGCATTTATTATAAATGATCTTCTCTTTCTCATGTTAGCAAACAATTTAGCAAGTAAATAAAAAATGAAGCTTGATGGTATTAGAACAAAGAGCCCATTACAATTACAGCAGCAGGGAACTCCAATAACAAGGATGTAGAATATTTCACTCTATTTTTTAATATTCAGGGTTTGTTTGTAGTTTAACATTTTATTTTCTCATAGACTCTGAGATTATAACAGACCACATTTTGACAGGGTTTTCTTTTGATTTTTCAGTGAACTAGATCCTGCTCTTCCTGCTCAAACACTTCCATTCATGTATGGCAAGTATCTCTCCCAGCATGGGAGAAGATACAGCAGCTTTGCTTATTATGTGAGCACTCAAGTGTGGATTTTTGTTGGTTTTGTCTTCAGTATGAATCTGAAAAAAACTTTCCCAAGCTACCATGTTTTAAAAAATGTATGTTTTCCCATCCTCTTGTAGTAACCACTGTTGCCCTTAAAGTAGATAGAGATAAGTTAAATGTTTAAGTATAGTTTCCTTCCTTTCAAAGGATTGCATCTGGCAGCTGGAGGTAGAATAAACATTTTTAGATTGTATTATGATTAGGAAGCAATGGAAAGGGAGGCCGGTTGTACGTGCTTGTTCAAATGTGAGAGAATTTGGAAAATACATGTAAAAATAAGTAGCAGCCTTTATTGGTGACCCTGTTGGGAAAATCTGCTAGCATTTACTGAGAATGAAATATGCAGGAGCCTGCAGAATCAAAAAGAAATGGGCACACAGATCCTATGTCTTATTCTTTTATATTATTCCTATAATACTTTCTAATAAAATTATGCTGTAGACTACAGTGTATCTGCTGCCTTTTCACAATCACAGATAGTTAAAAATCAATAAAGATCAACTGCCGAGAGTTTGCAGTTCTAAGATGATTTAATAATTTGCTGTAAGGGTATTATAGTCTTACCAAAACTGCTGTAAGAAAGTCAGACCAAAAATAGACTAATGGTGGAATTCCCACACATTCACACTAGAAAGAAAATGCTGACTTCCATTTTTCATTTTCAAAGTTCTCTTTTTTTCACCTTCCTTTTCAAAAATCATATAAATAAACAGATTAACTTCCTAGCATGAAAAGTGAGTATTATCATGATTTGTAAGCCTTGTGACTTTGGGTGGGTGTTCCAAATTGTACTTACTGTAGGGATACTCCCTATGAGTGAATTTATCAGGAACAGATGGATGTAGGACTTCATGGAAAAAATGCTAAGCATCTGCAGTATCATTTGTGGTTAATGAGAGAGGAAGGTGGCTGGCTTTTTAACAAATCTAGCTCTCACTGAGGGGCAGACATACTTACAAAGACTTAGTAAATAACCCCAGATAAAAATATCAGCTGGGAGGTGTTCCTGTGTAGCAGCTGGTTCAATATTTTTCTAACTTCAGTTTGATGCCACCACCACTAAGGTGTATATCTGTAACACACACTATTTGAATTAGGAAGTAAAATGGAACATACCCAAAGCAAGTAGATCACAATACATTTTAGTAGTTAAACATTGTAGTAGTTAGACATTGCAATGGTCTGTGTAATACTGTGAACTTTCTGCTAAACAGTACATAAAAGCTGGCTTGCTATGTATATATTTTGCTAATGTATGCTCAGAAGGACTAATAATGGGCCTTATGAGTCACAAGCATTCATTAAGAAAGTCACCAGAGTTTAAAAAACATGACAGTTGAGATCTAGTCTGTTTGAAGTGAACAAGTAAATTAATATGTTTTAAATAATAGTGACTCTTTTAAAAACACTATAATCATATGCTTCTAAATATTTAAGATTCTTTATTCTATGTAAAACCATCATGTTAATTACTGGATTAGCGAGAATATCTTTCAAGACCAAATTTGAACCCATCTTCTTGGTTTTGAAACACATTTGGAATGCTTGACTCCTTCAAGATAGTCCCAAGGGGAAATGTGTTACTTTCACTCGTGTCTGGTTACTGGGAAGGCACGGTTCAGGCGCAGGGTTTGGTTTGCAGGGAAAAGCTGCCTTTTACTTTACTTATCCCGCTGGCTGGATTCGGGTGCAATTAAATCAAATGATTTGTTCAAGATCACTAAGGGATTCAGTGACTCAACTGGGGAAAGAAAGCTGGACTGGGAAAACTGAAAATACTAGTTCCCATCGTGGGACAATTTCTCAGTACCATTTAAGTAAATTAGAGGGGGCAACCTATTGTATTTCAGAGTCATCTGCACAAACTGCTGCATTGTATAGACTAAATTTACGTCAGTAGGGAAATGCAGATCCAGAAGGAAAACTGAATGAAAAAGATTAACACTTTCATGTGACAGATATCTTAACAGACATACCAGATAAAAACCAAAAATTTTAATCAAATTTTGTCTGCCAAAGATTTTTGAATTTGTAGGTATCACTTTTAGAGGAAAAATGAGTCTTTCTTGCTTGTCTCTAGCCATGTGTCAGTCAACCTTTAAAAACTGTGTTTTGTAGCCTTACAAGTGTTCAAAGTTCCTTTGTCTTCTTTTGTTTTGTTGTTGTTTAATCTTTTTTTCCTGTTTTTTTAATGACCTAGAGACGTATCAGTACTATCATGTTGGTATGATACCACTGCTTTTATCAGTAAGATTAGATGACTGCAAAAGACTTCCCTGCTGCATGCATTGGTTACTGATAAGAGTAAGGAGTTGTCATCATCTATGACAACAGAAGGCAGTGACATATGCACATTGACTCATAATTTGCATCGGAAAATTTGGTGGTAAAGGAATAGTGAAATTTAGTATTTTCTAATGTATTTCAAGGGCAGAACATAATGCTGCAGCAAGGACAGTCTCCTGCAATTTCTTTCTATCCTCTTCCTCCTTTCAAACCTGACCTCACTTCTCCAGACCTTTAATTCCCTCCAACATCAATTTTTCAACAGTGTTTTGTCTTCATAGACTCTTCGTTTCAGCCTCAGTCTCCTGACTTAGCCAGTGCTGGCTTTCTCCTTGGCTTGCTGCCTGAGTCCCCTGCTGAACTCAGGATGTGGTTCTGCCAATCTAATTGTGGGCTGCTACTGAAAGGGGTAGTCCGTCCTGTTCCTCCTACTGCCTGTCCTGGTCTCCCTTGTGAGCTGAGTCAGGGAACTAAACTTGTATAGTTCCTTTTCTTTAAGTTCAGTTCTCTGAATCAGGTCATTATGGGGTAAAATGAACACCAATGCTAAAAATCACAGCCAGGGTTGGAAGAGACAGTGGAATAGGGAAAGGAGGGACCACCTCTTTCAGCAGCACTTGATAATTAATGTGAGTTTCATCATTAAACTGAATTTCCGGCTCCAAACTCCTCACCCTGCCTCCCTTGTGCTTCATTTTCCTCCTTTAGCCCCTCTTCCTAGTGGCTTCCCATTTGTCCCTGCCCTTTCTGCTCCAATCATACCCATGAACTAATGCCAACTGTCTTGCCCAGCTCCCTTTTTTTCTGTGTCAGACCTGTACTTCACTGATGTCTTGTAGACAGACTTCGCTAGTAAACACCTGTGGTCCCTCACTCAATTGCTGTTTACAAAGTATTAGCTCAAGAGGCTAGAAAATGCTTCAGCAATTAAGACGGATGCCTCATTTTTATAAACTCTTCTCAAACCAGCTTTCGTTAAGAAGCTTTTTTACTTGTCCATGAAAAAATCTGAAACTGAACTCTGACAACATGTTACAAAATGGATAAAACCTCTGATAGTTATGAAATTCCTACAAATTGAACTTTCCTCACTTTGAACCCTTTGTATTAAAAATAAGCAGTAAAATAGTTTTCAACAATAGTTAGAGTCTCTTGTTCCTACTGTAAACAAATGCTGAATATCTGGGCAAAAATCTCTGCGTAATGCAAGTCAACTCCCATTGACTTCACAGGAGTTATCGTGCTATATATGAGAGCAGAATCCTGTCTCTCTGAATAAAGGAGTTTTTTCCAGAGTGAGGGGGCTCTGCACAATGAATGCATTTTTACCAGCCCTTTCTGATTCATTGGCAAACTCCCAAACACAAGAACTGTTTCTGTAGTCTTTCTACTCTCACAATGACAGACATTTTCTTTTTCATTTTTAGTGGGAAGTCTTTTGTCCATATTTTTCTCATGAAAACGTGTGTCTTGGTATTTTGTACAGTGAAGTAGAAAATATTTTTCAGTCACAATATTTTTGAAGTTGTTCCTTCCCGAGTTTATTGTGTATCTTCTAATTCCAGTTTAAACTTAGCTGAAGATAAAGAAGCAGGTTTGAGCCTGATGTGTACGTCTCCTGCAATTCAAAAGCTGCTTTGAAACGAGACTGGGCAGGCCCCTCTGGAAGTTCCAGCAGCCCCAGGGAGCTATCCAAGTCGTGCCAAAGTTGTGTCATGCTGTGGTCCACCCCAGACCCAAACTAGAAAACAAGAGGATGGCTTTCTACTTTTCAGGAATTCTCCAATGGACCAAAGTGAAATTCCCTTTAGCAACACACACACAAAAAAACCTCCCCTTGTGCTGAAGAGCTGCCCTCTACAGAGTTTCTATATTGTTAACAGTTACAATCTTGCCTCCTATCATATTTTATTTTTTCCCCAGAGTTCTACATGACAATTTAAAAAAAAAAAAAAAACTTAGCAGGTATGTTTAGGCAATATTTTTAAAGTTTGGAATTTTTTCTGTTATATGATTTACAGTTTTCATCATCATCATACCTTATTTTCAAGGTGGTTTTCTTCCTGTTGTGCTCTGGGAAATAAGTATTACTGCTGACACCATTACAAACATCAGCCATACAGATAAAGCTGCCTCTCCAGAGAAACAAGAAATTGTAAACTGAGGAGCACTCTTAGTGCTGAATAGTCTGTGAGATAAGCATACACTTGACAATATTCAGACACCCATATTCAGAACCACCAGTACCATTCCCTCATTTCTCTCTGTGGAACCAGCTCAAGTATTTCGGTAACCACCTGACACACACGACTGGATTTCTTCCAAACCTGAGTTAAAACTTGTCTTTAAAAAGTATATCTAATCTCATGTTTAAAACCCAAGCAAAGGTATACCCACTATCTCTGCTGATATAAACTATTTAAATGTTTAATTGCCCTCACAGTCGGGAAATGTCAACATTAGGTTTGTCTTGCTCCAGTTTCCAGCAAATGGATACCATTGTCTTTGTCAGCGAGGTTGAAAAGGTCATACTATCGAGATCTCTTTCCTATATTTAAGTACCTTTCAAAGCAATTCAGTCTTTTGTCAGGCTTTTTTTTCTTTCAGAAGCTAAATAAGCTGAAATGTGGAAGCTTCGTATTCTATGTTAGCTTGTTTTCTGCTCCCTAGATAATTTTTCAGTACTCTTTGAACTATCACTAATACTTCCCTGCTATTGTAAATATCAGAAGTGGCTGCAGGTGTTTTTGTACCATTTGTTTACAATGTGTGCAGATGCCTGCTTTCTAGAAGACAAGTTTTTTTATGCCCATTAGATTGCATTAGTTCTTTTCCAGTTGCTGTGATGTAGCACTGCCAGGGCTGTGCTGGTCCCTGTGCCAGGCCAGGGCCCTGCCCACCCGGCCCCCGACTCTGGGGCTGATGTCCGGACCTGGACTCTCACAGGAACCGTGTGGCAGATCAGGCTGTCCTCACTCAGCACTTTGTATTCACTGGAGGATGGAGGGACCCTTCCATTATTTTGCCTGGGATCAGCGTGTAGCTCATGGGTTTTTTGTCCATGAGTGAGGATATTGACCCTCCTCCATCTCGGAAACAGTTTGATTTTCAGTGGGGCTGAGGATCCACTGTCCCTTCCAAGTCAGGCTGGGCTGCAGGAGGTTGCTGATTTTAAAAATGAGCATAATAGTTTAGTAGAGTAAAATTAAGCCTCTGAAACTCACTGGAGCAGAGTACAAAAAGATTCCTATGTTTCAGGATGTGCAGACCAAAGAGTTTTGGTGGTGCTGGAGAATACTAGTTCTTCTAATACTTTAGTTTACAATTTCTTTAATTTAAAAAAAATATATATATTTAGCTGTTGACATTTTATTGCATAATGTAGGGCTTGGTCATTCCTTAGAGACAATCTGATTTTTTAAATATATATTAATTTCCACAGTTCTTTGCATCTAGTAAACTTTAATGTTATTGAATCCATATGGTGCCCAGTCCAAAAAGACTGATATAGGTACATTTTGCTGACATGTTATTCCATAATAGAGTAGGATACCTATTCAAATAAACTGGGAAAAATATTTCAGCAAAGCAAATGTTAAAATGAAGTGACAGTCAGTCTTTTGCTTGGTGACATTTAGAAGAATAAAAATGGAGATGGCTTATTTCTGGCCTGAAATGGAATCTATTAGCTGAGCAGTGTGACATGGAGTAATTAGTGAGTGATATGGTATTTTCTGCTGTTGTTCTACAGCAAATAGAATTATTTCATTGATGTACTGTAACAGTAGAGACTACTGGAATCAGACGTTCAAGAGGCAAGTAAGTTTATTCTATTTTATACTTCACTGCTTTCTGGCAATATTGCAATCACTGTAAAGATTTAAACTAACCATGCTGATAAATATGTATTTCTTCATAAGACATCTCTTAAATTGTGTCTCTTACATTTTTAAGATGTAGTCTTTTTCACTCAGGTTTGGTCTCTTACTATTTTTAAGAACTGCTTTGATGTAGGAGCTCTCCTGTCACACTTGAGTTTTGCAAAGTCCCCAGTTAATGCCATTATTGACATTGGCTGAGACCTCTGTGAAGGAAAACACATTGGAGCTGACTCCCAGGGCTGGGGGTGCGCGGGGGCTGCCCCAGCTCCGCTTCGTATTGGGGAAAGAGAATTGCAGGTCTAGATCCGTGCCAGAGAGTAAATGGAGGCTGCTCCTGTGCTGCCAGCCGGGGGATGGGAAAGGGGGCTGTGTGCTGTGTTACATGGACCTTCAGGAGCGTGACAGCAAGGGAGCTTTTGAGCCCTTATGCTGCAGGAGTCACCTTTCCGACGGCCCTTCTGTAGCCTCTTCACACATTCCAGCTCTGTCACCCTGTGTTGCAGGCTGGTGCAGGATCACGGGGAGTGCTAAGACGCGGGTCAGGCTTGCGAGCCTTCCCGGCCGCTAGCATTTCTCTAAGATGGTTGTGCATCAGGACCCGCCCCGCCGCGTAACATCCCCGGCGCTGCACCGGCCAGGCACATGGCGAGGTGACGGATGCCCGGAGCCGGGCTGGGAGGGGCCCGGTGGGGTCGGGGAGCGGCGGCCGGGCCGTGCGGGCCCCGCGCTCTGCCCGCGCTCGGCGCTGTCCGCTCCGCCAGGCCGGGCCGCGTGCCGCCGCAGCAGGGCGGCGCTGGCCGGCAGGGGG
>VWZV01009598.1:105309-133004 GCA_013397155.1 Irena cyanogastra | reverse complement strand
GGCCGCCGCGGTGCGGCCGTGACGGGCTTCCGCCGCGAGGTGCGGGGCGGCTCCGCCCGCGGCATCGCCCGCGCCGCCCGCAGCCTGCGCGTGCCGGGGCAGCTCCCCCGCTCCAGCCGTGCTGGGTGCCCCCCCTCCCCCCGCGCGCTCCAGCAGCGCACGGAATCCAGAATGAATGAGCGCGAGTTGCTTGTGCACTTGGAGCTGCAGTTCGGGGAGAGTAAAGGAAAATCGCCAACCCCCCTCCCCAAAAGTTCATGAGCCCCAATTCCAGAAAGTGATCGTTGTGTGTGGTTGTGCGTCATCGTGCTAAATTTGTTCCAGCGTAGGGATTCTAGGCCTTTTATTTTTTTAAAGGAAGCTTTAAATGAAGACTGTCCAGTAAACCCTGTGAAGGCAGCATTTGTTTTCCTATTTTCAGGTAGTCATCCTATTGCTTTCTTCTGAGCTGGAAAGCATGTTATCGTAATCTGGTTGCTTCCAATAAAAATATTTTGATTATCCGAGTGTGTTTTCTCATATTAAACAGTTGTACAAGTGCTTAATATTAGGATGTTTCTTCAGTCCTCATGGGACATATTTACTGACTAGAGAAAATGCTGCGTCTCCTCCCAAAACTTGGATGTAGTTGGGATACTAAATAGTCGTGCTTACAAAACCAACAAGACTCTCAGCGTGGTGTTAAGGAACAGGCCAATACATCCTTGGCCTTGACGAGATCTCAATGAATGCTGATGTTGAAATAGCGAGGAGGAGCTTTAAGCGGACAGTGCATGGGGTGTTCTTTCTCTGCCATGCCAGTATCTCCTGTCTGTCAGGACAGGGCCCGAGCTCTGACAGGAGTTCTCCTCCATTCAGATGGAAATAAGAGCTTGCAGCTACTCTGCCAGTTGAATAGCAAAGGATAGGAAATTTCCACTATGCTGTTGTCTAGTGATCTTTCTGTACAGGCAGGTTTCCTCAAGTGCGTGGGCTGGGTGTGTGGATTGCAGAAGTCTGGCTGTGTCATGAGTCTGAGCAGCACAGACTGTAGATATGTTAGAAATAGCTTGCAAGTTTGATTTGTTTTTTGATTTGTTTTTTTTTAAGAATGAAGATGAAACCATCTTCTCTATTTAAACCTATCTAGTAGGATAAGTCACTTAGGGTATTACTAGTCCACGTTAGACTAAGGCCAATACGTAACATGTGAAGTTGAGGTGACTTGGTAACTGAGTTTCTACAGTTACTTGAGGAAGTATCTATAGACAGTTTGAATAATTTTATTTCATTAAGAAGTAAAATTATAACTAATAATAGTTATAATAACTACTTTATTTAGTACTTTAGGTGATTGGCATGTGGTTTCTGCTATATACCATTTCCTCAGCCTGGACATTAGAAAGTGAATGTTCAGTAACACTATATTTTCAGTGTTTTGTTTGTTTTGGCATTCCATGATTAACATACTGTGTTTATTTAATTTAATTATAATCTGACTGTTTTGGGACATGGTGTGTGGCTTTCTGTTTGATTTTACTTTTTAATGGTAGGACACTAATTGGGTGGCTCTGTTGGCACAGGAGAATGTGCAGGGTTTGGTCTCCTTCTGCTCTTACAGAGCTTAGAGCTCTGTCACCGACTACAGATCCTTTTCTGTGCTGGTCTCTGGGCTGAAAGGCGAAGGACATAGGGGAGGAGAGTTCTGGTTGCCAGTCTGCTGGGTTGTCGTGTCTCCAGGGACAGCGTGATGAGAATTCAGCTGGCTTTGGTTCTTCTGTGCGTATTTCTCTTGTCTCAAGACAGCTTCCTCACAGAAATAAGACAGGAGCAGTAGAGAAATCGTTAAGTAATTGCTCACATTATGTGCGTGTTTTGCCCTAGTCTGACACAGTCCAGGGGGCTTATGTAAATGGTATCTGCAAGGCAGTGAGTCTCTGGAATCCCAGTGCTATAGCATTGGCGTACTCCTCTATCTGCGATTTCCAGTTCAGGATTTGTGAAAAGATTAAACACAAGTGGTTCTGTTGCATCTTAGGGTTTGGTAAAGCGTTGCTTTTTACAGCTTGGTGAAAACTCTATAATACGTCTCCTCCTGTGGGGAAAAAATTGGAGACTTTCACCTTATTTTTTTTCACCACTTGAAAAAAGACTTGAGGGGTACTTCACTTTGAATCTTTCACAATCTGATATCCAAACCTACACACACTCCCCCCAAACTCTTCTATTTTTAATTACTTGGCATAATCATTTCTTGTATTAAAAGAGACAGAAAATACTGGGAAAAACTGCTGACTTGAGGCTGTGCTGTTCTCAGCAGCCAGGCAAGAGGGCTGCTGATAGTCCTCGGAAGAGGTGATGGGAATGAGGGTGGGTCTGGGGTACACCCAACGTTTAATCAGGTAGGGCAGGGAAAGGAGGATTTGGCAGGCTGCTGGGTGGGGCCTTCCTGCAAGTAGAAGGAAGATCAACATCTGTCTCTGCCTGTAGTGGCAAGGTGCTGTGTCTGCCTAGAGTTAGCAGGAATGGAGTGAGAGCATCATAAATGTCTTGTAATGATGCTCACTGCATATTCACATGTGTGCACTGTCTTACAAGATAGTTAATTCTTTTAGCATAAGGTTAATAAAAAATAATCTCTGCCAAAAAAGAAGGGCAATATAGACTGTAGCAATACTTCTTCTCTGGTCACACTAGATGTCATGTCAAGTGTATTTAAGTCTTTCTGTAAAGCTGGTTGTGTCAGGGCGTTCGAGGTAGAGGTGGCATTGCCTTGAAGTGCATAGAAATTCAGACCTACTGAATTTTCTTTTTAATCCTTAGTTGTATCCTTTGGTGCAGAGATGCGTTTGTAATTACAAACAAACAAATACCCCCACCAACAAAACCCAACACTTTATTTCTAGGAAAGCTTTCCACCATGTCAATGGAAATACACTCTTGTGGGCCACCATAACAAAGGATCCAGTTTTGCTTCTTTTTTTTGTCTTCACTGAATTCCTGGTTGGAATTCAGTGAAGACAAATAAGTGCTGTCAGACTTTTAACTGCTTTTCTGATGTGGTTATTCTGTCTTCTTTGTTGGTGTTTTGAGCAGGGATTTATTGTCATTTAACTTTTTCATGAGTAGTGTAATACTAAACATTCTGGCATAACTGTCTGCCATTGAAGTAGATTATTTTATTTTCCTTGGCTCAGTGCTCTGAAAAAAGGCATCTTGCTTTGTCTTGTAACAGATATCAGTATGCTCTAGTACTACAGTAAGTGTATTTTGTGTTGGTGGTGGGGTGTTCTAAATGCTTCCTCAGACGCTGGCTTTTGTGATTCTTTGCAAGTGTTGCACTTCACACTTTTTATTGTCTCCTGAGGTGTAGCCATGTTCTGTTTGGAGCCCCGGCTTATTGTGACATAGAATATAACATGGGACTGAGGTTATATTTCTTCCAAGTCTTTATCTTCCTCCCTCTGCTGTCACCCAAATCTGGAAAACAGTAATTCTTGAGTGTCCAAGAAGTAAGATTGAAACATGGTTAGTGATTATTTCGTGCATATAGTTATGTTAGGTTAAAGTAAGGAAATATCTGCAGGTGGACTAAAACTCCTTGATGTTCCTGATACTGGTAGTAGTCAGTAGGAACATCACTTGGCTGTTTAAATCCCACTCATTGAAAATTCTGAGGGACTATCATGCAGGTGATAGGATCAGTGCAGCATGGAATCCAACAAACCATAAAAACAGAATTTAATTTTTGTTGTTGCAGGCAATGTTGAATAGTTGCTTCCCTGTTTGTGAGAGTGTTTATATTGATACCTGTATATATATAACTAAGCAATACATACAGGTAGATTTGCCAGTCTGATTTATGCCAGAGTAACATGCTTTTCATTGGTTTTGCCATGTAAAGTTTCTAAAGCTTGTATTCCATGGAAATGATAGCCAGGTGTGTGATATCTTGCATTCACCAGAGTCAGAAATTCTAATTTTCACAGTGGAGAAGTGTTTTGATTCTTGCAAATGAATTCCAGCTAATGACAGTACCAACATGTTGGTTCAGAAATTGAAGACTTCCAGATTTGATTTACTTGTCAATGTGGTTAGGTTATGAAGAAGTGTTTTTGGTACTGTGATGCCCTGCAAAAAGAAAAGCAAACCAAAACAACTAGTTAAATTATAATGCAGAATTTTGGTTTTGAGTTTTTCTTGTGTTATTATTTTGGTGTACAAGATGTTCTACAACAATTCATTTGGGTTGCATGTTAGATATGGAAGCTGTAATTTGGTTGGAGGAAATATGGAAGATAGCTTTTCACTGTTACTTGGGTACATCTTGTTTCCAGACAAGAAATCCAGTGTTATGTGAAGTTATTTTGGCAGAGTTTCTTGACAGGTTATGGCTTGCTCACTGTGATTAGCTAAGGATAATTAGAACTAATAGGCTCACAAAGAGCAGCTTACTCAGTTTGGAGCTGTTGGAAGTTGCAGAGGGGATTTTTGTTGTTTGTTTTTTCCCTCTTTTTAATGTGGCGAAGTAATGTAAATGGGTCAGTTTAGTGGTCAGCGTTCTGCAGTGCTTTTACAAGCTATATTAAAATAAAGATTAAAAATAATCTGTGTGTGAGCACGAATGCGCTTTGCTGGGCTGGGGGAGGCTAGTGGAGCTTCAGGGCCGTGAATAGAAACAGCCTTTCCAGCCGTGTTCCTGCAGCATCTCCCCGGTGGCTGGGCTGCTGCTGGGAGGAGAGGGGCTGGGGAAGGTGCTCTTGTCGCTGTAGTCCCCACCACAGAGTGTGGGTCACTGTTACCCCTGTACTGGTGCTCCCTCTAGGCTGTGAGGGGTGCCCAGCCCTGCCCTGCAGCTGCCCTTAGTGGGGAAGGGGTCCCAGCTCCGCCGGCCCCACTGGAGTGAGGGGCTGTATGGTGGGTGGGGCACCAGTGACCCCACGGGGCAGAGCTGCCCCTTCTGGCATCTGCTCTTCAGGGTCAGGAATGCCGGTGATGTGGTAGTGTCAGTCCAAAGCAGGACTCTTCTTAGAGCCATGTCTGCTTACACCTGCACACCATGGTGCTCTGATTGGCCTTGTTATGCTCATCAGTTCTTTCTTTTTCCAATGAAGTTTGGCATATTGTTTTAGAAATTAAAATATGAGTGTATTCTGAAATAATTTCCCTGATTTTTCTTGCTTTTACTCTACTTGCCACGGTAACTGATTGTCTTGCATGTCAAATTCTTCTGTTCCATTGGGACTGTTTGATGAATGTCTGAATGTCTTGGTCACTTGATGGAAAGTGTACCTTCTAGACAGTTTGATGAAAGTATCCAGTAGTTGATTAACTTGTATGGATCAAAATGAGAGCTGACCAGAGGTTTTGTAAGGGGGCTTTTTTGTTTGGTTGGTTTTGTAATACCCAGAACACATTGGATATTGATCAGAAGATCCTTGTTCTGTTTTGAACCCAGTTAAAACAATTACAGGCTTGTAAGTAAAACACATTGCTGCTGTGCCAAATACATATGTGACTTTTGTAATGGCTTCTGTTGACTAGAATTTCTACTATTTGTTTTTATGTTCTCATTTTAACAGCTAAATAGCTTCTAAATAACCTTAGCAATCATTCACAGTAGATGTCCAGCTGTCTTGTTCATTATAGAGTAATCTTGTTTTTGTGTTTGCATACTTTGTTACTTCTAATTACTGCATAGAATTGTACATCTTGGTGGTTTCAAGCGTATTTTAAATAGCTGATCATTTTCAGGTTATTGCAGATTGGTAGGTAACTTCCTCAGCGTGTGAGATTGAAAACTAAAACCAAATGGAAAATTCACTGATGTTCAGCTGGTTGCTCTTGAGAGCTTTACATACTGTAAAGAATTTGGAAACCACGTCATTATTTTAAAAGATGTAAACAGCATTCTTTTGGGAGTAGTAAAATGGATACTTGGATTTTTAGCAGTCATGGCTTTCTGGGGACCATACTACGCTAGAGGCAATTTCAGTGGAAAATGCAAGCCTAGTTTCTGGGACAGGAGCCAGGGCTTAGGCTTCTTTCTGTCATCTTCCAGTGGACAGTGCATAGCACTGGGATACAGTTATGTTTACTTTTGCTCTTTCCTTTTCTGTGAAAGGTTAAAAAGTTCTGCACTTGATTCTCTTATGTAATCAAGTGTCAGTGGTAGGCTGTTGCATAATGGTTTTGAAGTGCTTTTCTTCATACCTGAGTTACATCTCTGGCTTCTGATAGCACCCTTGTGGCTAGAATATCCAATGAAAATTGAATTGTGTCAACATTTGGTTATGTTTTTGAATTAGAATGGTTTTAGAGATGGCTCTCAGTCCAAGCATCCAGTCCTCTCAGTACTTTCAATAGCTCCCATTCTTTTTGACAAAGTCTCTGTGTGTGTCCTTAAGTCTCAAGTGCTCAGTCTTAAAACAGAGTCCCACACATTTTTTTAGGTTGGGATTGAGTGCTCAGTTAATGAAACAAGTTGAAGCTGGTAATATCTGTGTATTTGGTGAAGTTGCTGGATCCCCAGGGTAGGTTGGTGAAGCAGATGTGTGTGTTAGGCTGGATAAATCTGAAGAGAAGACTTGGTTTGTTTTCAAAAACGTGGCAGAAAGCATTTTCACCTTGAGAAGTATCTTGTAACTGGATGTGTGTGAAGGACTGCTCTGTGTGGAACTCCCTCAAATATCAACTATGTTATTAAAGCACCAATTGCTTCCTCCCTGGTCTGGATCCAGTGTAATAATTTTATCTTTTCTCTCAGTTCTTTCATCTTTCCAACAACCAGATACACAGCTAAAATTCCAGTAAACAAGTGACAGTTTATTTTTTTTCCTAGTGCACTACTTAAGTAATTTTTGCTAGCTTTCCTATAAAACACAAAGAGTGGTTTTTAATGCGTCTCTCTTAAAACTAGAGATGCTAAAATGCTCTATAAGCTTCAAGAATCAAAAGTATTAAGAAAACCTCTTTGTATGCATTATTGTGCACTGTGCCTTATGTATGTATGCTAGAGGTATATTTATGACTACAAACATTGTATTGCTAGTTTCCCATTTTTGATTTTCAAAACAGGTAATGAAATTAGATGAAACAAAAATCGTAATTTTAGCTTTTTCTTTACAGGATTGATCTTGCTATTCTATCTGGTATTCTATGGCTTCCTAGCAGCACTCTTCACATTCACAATGTGGGTTATGCTTCAGACACTGAGCAGTGATATACCGAAATACCGGGACCGGATTTCTAGTCCAGGTAACACTGTATTTATTTTTCCATAAACCTCTGTCTGGTTTAACAACTTGAGTTTCATTTGAGAACCCTTTTGGAATATGAACCTCTTATGGGAAACCATCGTCATTATTCGGTTACTTGCAGGTTGCAAAGGTAAAACTCGATGTGAGGCAAGTTATATACGTTAATAGCATAAATTCAGGCTGTAGCTTTTTGTGTGTATATACTAACTTTTGCTGTTTTTTCCTCTAAGCTCCTGTCAGTTGAATTTGTCATGTAGACCACAGTTTTGCCTGCAGATCTGCGCAGCGTGCTGATGCAGAAGTTGGTTTATAATTTAATCGAATTGCTGTAAAGATACTTAAACCAGTTCTCTTGGATCAGATGGAAGGCCACCTTGATTATGTTTGATGCTTTGCAGAAGGTACAGGAAGGCTGTACTGTGGGTGTGATCTGCTTAAGAGCCTGTAAGGACTGTGAGATACAGGCCTTTGCAGAGTTTTTATTACAGTATGAGGTGGTTTCCAACTGGCATGGAATGTCTGTGGATTACAGGGATTGTAGACCTGTTATGTAGGGATCCACTAGAGTAAGAGTCCTGTTTATGATGAAGCTAAGTCTTTGTAGCACATTGAAAGTGGTGTCTTGCTTCCTTTGTATACTGCCCACCTGTCTCACTGTTGGCTGCTTCAAGGAACTAATCGTATGTTAAAAAAACTAACCCTGTACAAATAGGAATGAGTAATAAGGTGGTTGTCTTCCCCAATATAATAATATATTGGTGGAAGTGAGACAACATTATTTTTTAAATTACTTTTTCCCTTTTGTTGAATGCAAGGCTCTTAAAATGGAACATAATCTTGCAGCTATATCCACACTTAAGATAGTACAGTGATCTTTGTGTGAGCAAGTTGCAGTTCGGCCAGTGTGATAAATGTCTCTGAATTCTGGACAGAATTTGTTTTGGTGTAGTGTTCTGGCTTCTCTAACAAGCGTCATATTGTAAGGAATTTTGAGGATTTGTGCTGTTTTTTCAAGGTAAGAATGGGCTAGATGCTTGAAAGAATAATTTTTAAAAAAGAGAAGAAAAATAAATGAGGGAAGAAAAAGGTAGCTTAGCTGACCATTTCTCCCTATTTCCATTGTATCTGTTGTGGAAGTCAGCAGTGTCGTAGCGCATGGAGCTGTGGGTAGCTGTGGCTTAATGCTTGGCCTGAGTGACGTTCCTTCTCACGTGTAGTTCAGGGTATTAATTTTCCTTGGCTTTGAAGTAAGTCATAAGGGATGTTTGTTTTTAGAAGTATGTATGCCACAATTAGTTTTTAACTGAAGAATTCCTGTAACATTTCTGAATTAAATCTCTTTATTAACTGTGTCTTTAGTAACTCATACATTAAAGAGAATCAAATTGCTTGTTTCTGTTTTAATGTGTTTCCTTAACTCTGTTGTTTTTCATTTGCAGTGAGACATGTAATGTTCCTGGCTGTAAACTTAAATTCTTAAAAAAACCCTAAAATCTACATACAAAACCTGGATGCCGTAGGTCAAAGGTTCTGCTTTTATGTTAAATGTCCTTGGAAATCTCACAATTGATTTATTTTATAATTATATTTGAATTGCTTTGTACACTGGGATATAATAGTATAAATCAAATCCAGATGATTTTAAAACATTTTTTGTTAAATCTCTCCTGGAATTGTAAAATAATGTAATCTCTTCTACAATCCTAGATGTGATCCTATGCTGAGGCTATTAATTCTGTTCCTCTAGAAGAGCTCAAATCCTGCATCTCTCACAGTCTATGCATCAGTCCTTCAAATGGCTTCTTCTGTAGAATTTACACCATAGTTTTTAGGCAGAACGTAATCCATTGGAAGTGAAGCAGTCCCATCTTCATAGGATGTTTCTGACATTCCCCTGAAGCAGTAAATCTTTTCAAATTATTTTTTCATTCATTGATGACTAGTTTAGTTATTTTGTCATATTCCCTTTGAAAAAACACCATTTAAGTCCTTCATTTATATTATAGTTCTGTAGATAATAATCTCTTATCCCCTGAAAGCTCATAATGTGTAAAACCCCTCCAGTAATTTTTCAGCCCTGCTACTAATTGCATTTTATTTTGTTGAATCCCAGTTCAATGTGAAGGCCAGAAAATTACTGTAATGATGCAAAGTATTCTGCAGTCAAAATATAGGCTGTTAGTCATTAAGGCCTTTACTTGTGGCTTTCATGGAAATAATTTAACTGCTGTCATTGCAAAAAAAAAAGGATTTATGTGGAATCCTATAAAATACATAGAATAAAAGGCATTAAATTATATCTTTTTTTTTTTAAGCTGAAGGACATTTGTCAGTGATGAATTTCTAGTATCGATGTTTATAATTTGAAAGTTGCAAGTATTTGTAAATAGTTTCTGCATTCGGATGAGAAGCTTGGCCATTTCTGTAGGTAAATCCTTAATAGACCTGGGTTGCTGAACTACATTCTTGATATGCTTTACAAAATCTGACTATGATGGTTAACTACAGTAACCTAACATTATCTTACTTTCTTAAATGCTTATTTTTTTATAAAGAAGGCCTCTTTCTTTTTGGTTTTGGTGGTTTTTTTGAGTTTTTTGTGAGGTTTTTGTTTTCTGCCTTAAATTTAATTCATTTGGGAATCTAGTTTTAATTGGTTTTGCCAGTGGACAGGAAAACTACATGGCATCCTAAGATGATACAATCAGTTGCTGTGTAATTGCAGCTTCTTCCTTTATGTCAAATTTTACTTTGATCAAAGAATTTTAATCTCTGCTGCAATATCAGATGGTATAGTGCTATTTCATCTGCTACTGAAGCTGTGATGAGTAATAGAAGTATCAGGTACCTGTGTAAGTGACAGCTCCTGGTGGCTGGGTGTATCAGCGTGCCTTTTTCAGCTGCTCCGGAGAAATCCCTGAGATTGAGCTCTGCAGCTTTCTGGGCCGTATGCTGGGGAGCAAGGGCAGTTCAGCTCAGGAGGGCCCTGCTTACTTTATTCCATGCATGTCTTACCCATCCTTCAGCTGAGGCTGGGTTCAGCCTTTGGTGATCCATGCCCTGGTACCTCCTGCAGCTCTGGCTCCTGGCTGTGGGTGGTTCCTGCCCCGGTGATCCCAGCCAGCAGCCCAGAGGAGCTGGAGTTCCCCTGGGGACACTGGTACTGATGGCCGGGAGGCGGCTCCGGAGCATTCGTGGCTCCCCGGCCTGGCTGAGCCGTGCCTCTGTGGCTGTGTCAAGTCTCTTGTATTCTCCGTGGAACAGGTGGCGCCTAAACTTTGTTTGAGGAGATGGAGAAGACTGAAAACTAATTTGGCTTGTCTGTTTTGGCTGGAGTAACTTTCAAGCCACCTTTATGTATAATCAAATTTATAAAAATATTTTTCCTGGGTTTCTATGAGAATAATATGATCATAGCTTCACTCTGTATTGCCTAAAGCTTTGAATTATTGCTTGAAGTGAAGGTTTTCTGGATGTGCTTTTGGGTATTTTTTCAATTGTTCTTTAAGCTTAATTTGCTCCGTGTGGAAAGTGGATCAATGAAAATCTTTGATTGAAAGTGATTAAACTGCTGATTTTGCTTTTCCTAATCACTTGGTTTGGTTTGTCAATTGAATCCAACATTGGGTTGAATTTCAATGTTAATTAATGTAATGCTGATTTTGATGACTGGCTTCAAACATGAAGTACCTTCTGTGAAATATAGGGGTAAGATTAATGTTTCTTTACAGATAGACATTTTCCGATTTATGGATGTTTGAGCAGGGGTTAGAGTGGTGAAGGAAAGATAAGTTATTTTGTTCCTAACTTGAACTTTTTTCTTTTTAAGGACTTATGATTTCACCAAAGCCAGACACTGCATTGGAATTTTACTTTAATAGGAGTGACAGCCAATCATATTCAGAATATGTTACCACACTTCAAAGCTTCCTTGAATGTAAGTTATTTACTGTTGCCCAAGTAGTTTAGGAGTCTTAATCTTGAATACATTATTTAATTTCTTGCTTGTAGTTACTCATTGCTAATGGACACTAATGCAAGTTCAGGGTTACTGTAGATGTGTTTGTTATACAAGTCTGTATGTTACAGAAAATGGTGAGTATAATGCCTGTATTGGACAGGGAGCCTGAGGAATAGTGCGGTACATAATGGAGAGTTTGGGTGATGTGGTTATTTAAAAATACTGTAAGATGTAGAAATTACATATGCCAAAAGAATTCAATTTAAAATAACATAAGTCTTGTATTTGGAGACAAAGTTTATCAAGACTTATCTGATTAGTCTTAATCTAAATGATTTGGTAACTGAGTGAGAATGCTTTTGTCTGAAGAACTTAAGTGTCTGTTTTAAAAATGAGGCACACAAAGATGAAATTAATTGCAATCTATTGATTTTTCACTCTGATATGCAGTATCTACACACAGAAATATTAAACCACTGAATTTAGACCATGGAGAAAAGGTAACACAGGACAAATCTGAAGGGTGGAAAAGTCACTGTCAAAAAATTGTCATACATTATTTTACATATGTGCCTGTATGTACACTTACTCTAATAATATGGAAATGAATCAAAAATATTAATAATTTTAACCCCTCAGAAGTTGTAAGTCAGAATGAGGAAGGTGCTGTGAAATCTCATCTGTATGCATGAGTTGATTTGTTAGCTACAGCTATGCTTGAATCTCTCCATATTCACAGTTTTGGTGCCTACTAAGAGCTTCTATGAGTAGGCTTTTCTTTCAGAGCTCTGCCAAGGGTTCTTGAGAGGAATGCTGAATTTCATGGCTACCGTGCCTCTCCTGCAGTTCTGTGGGTCTTGCATCGAGGATGAAGTTTTTCTTTCTCTGTTTTACCTATTAGCTGGGAGCTGTGGTGTAAGGGAGGAGAAGAAACCATAAAGTATCTTAAATGGGATTAGTTTAGCCTTTGTGACAGTGTGGTCTGTGCACTTCAGAAACACAAGAAAGTGAGAGAACTTGAGATGTTAGTATAACATAAATTATGCTATCTGATATAAAAGTAGAGGCAATTTAATATTAATTATTGAAATACTTTTGCGTTTTCCTGTGTATTTGTAAAAGAAACGTGCAAAGGGAAAACTGGTTGAGTTTCCAGGTAAAAACTTGATCGTTTGTTTTTAATACATTATTAGCTCAGCATATGTAGTTAGTTTATGTACAGAAATTAATGAAGTTGTGATTATTGTTGCAATATAAAAAGCAGGAAGGTATTAATTTTTCTTGTAATATTCTGTTTTTCATTCAAGTACACTGCTACTTGTCTGTAGGCTTTGAAAAAGTGTTAAGGTGGATTTAAGAGACAGTGCTCTGAAAATACTTCTTTGAGAAAACTATTAGGGAAGTAACACGATAATTATTTAAATAGGCATCTGCAGGTTTTGGCTGGTTGTATGCTTTATACCATTGATTTACAAGCTGTTTTTGTTTCACAGCATATAATGATTCAAAGCAGTCACAAAACATAGTCTGTGCCCGGGGAAAGATCTTTGATCAGAGTGATGCTGCTGTTAAAAAGGCTTGTCGATTTGACCTCTCTGAACTTGGACAGTGCTCTGGGAAGGAGGATGCAAATTTTGGCTATTCTAAAGGAACTCCCTGTGTACTTGTGAAAATGAATAGAGTAAGTGCCTACTTATTTTTAGTTCTTAGTACAAGTGCTCCCAACTACTGCTGTATGAAAAAATTGCAGTGGAAAGGACTGAAATATGTGTTCAGTTTGCTACTCAAGATTTTGCATTTCTTGAACAGTGTAATTTATTGAAACATTGAGCAATTCCAGAGGTATGAAGTGACCTTTTTAAGTATTCTAATACTTACCGGTATTGGCTTTGATTACTTGCACCAAAATATCTGAATCCTGTTTTAAGAAGTTTATTGTTCTTTGCTTTTACTTATGGTTCTGTGAAACGGATTCCAGACCACTCTGCAAAGTACAGTGTTGTACTTCATGTCTGTGTTCCAGAGCTCTAACGTAATAACTCTAATCTAATGCATTCTGTAACTCTTAAACTATGAATGGTGAGAAAAACTACAAAGTATTTGGCTTTTCCAGTTATGTTACCTGTTACTTGACTTTCTAACTGGTTTGAGCCATTAAAATTACATGCTAAAGGTAAAATAAGAAAACATTACTTTCTGTGACTACTGTAACTATTTTGAGTTAACTGGAGTAAACTATTTAACTTAACAACCTTTAAATCTTAGTCCTAGATTAAAATTGCGTTCAGATAAAAATTACACTGGATAGACTTAGTCCCTTTATGAACCCATATTTAGTGAGGAAAAAGTTCAAATTCAGTCTGTAAGAATGGAAAGCGGGAAAAAGGTCTGTAAATATTTTAACTTTGTCTCCTATAGGTAATTGGATTAAAGCCTGAAGGAGAGCCACATATACAGTGTACCCCTAAGGTCAGTTCGGAATGTAAGAAATAACTGTGGTGTTTATTTTCCTTGTGATTGTGATGAATAATGAACAAGTTTATTTCACTCTTCTCTCCTTCTTAGAGATTTTGTACTTATGTTTGTGTTTTTCATTTTACTGTATGTCTAATTTAGTTTTAGTGTCTTTAATTTCTTCAGTGTACTTATAGAAACATTTTTTGGTCATCCTTTTATCCTTAGATGTGTTTGAACTATCTGATTTGGTTTAGATTTGAGGAAAATGCACACGTGTATTTGTGGTCTTGTTTATTTATTTCTTGTGAGTTATATTTTGTTTTCCCATTTCATAACCTATATTTTTATTTTTTCTTCATGCTGCAAGTGCACCTTAGACAATTTTATAAATGATGGGTAAGACAACTGTGTGTGAAAACTAATGTTACCACTCAAGTAAAAGTTGCCTTCAAATCAAGTATAAACTACTTGTAATAACAGCTAATCTTTGCATATTTGTTATGTACGAATGGATTTACACAGAATGTTTTATTGCAATTATAATAACTACTTTGACTTATGGGTGTTTTTCCTAGACTGCTTGGGGAGCAGTGAAAGCGTTGGTAAGTTTGTAGCTTGAGCAAGGGGCAGAGTCCTGGCTTTTAGCTTCTGGTGACTGATGAAAGCGTAGGCTGGGAAATAGCAGCAGTTAATGAGACAAACATTTGTAAGGGTTTCTGTCTTCATCCTAGATACCTGTTCTAGGTACCGATTTTAATACTTGATTTTTGTGGGGTCTTTGAAAGTTTTGGTCTCTCTGTGACAGTCCATAGCAAACAAAAATGATTACTCCTCTTACTTGAGACTGATTTGCTTCCATTCACGCAGCCCACATTCTCTTGAACAGGATAAAGCTATTAATCTCCTTCTACTTCTACTAGTACTCTTTTTTCTTTAACTTGTCTAATTTATATTTTTTGTTTTGCAATGTGATATTCCAGACTAGACAGAAGTTTGCCTCTAGCTGAGGTATTGTTAATGACAGCATTTCTCCCTTTGTGATCACATTGAAAGCAAGGTGAATTTGCTGTTTGTAATACACTAATCTTTATTTTAATTGTTTTACTATTTAAATCATTCTTCTGATTATTTTGGAGTCTGTATTTGTAGATGTGATTTCTCAAAGTTCACAGCTTTGAATTTCATAGGCCTGTTTTTGGCCCTCCTCTGTCATTTTTTGTGATCATTTTAACAGGATCAAGTTCTCTGAAGTGTTTTCCACTACTTAGCTGGTGCCATCAATGAATGAACTTGGGTTTGCCTCTCAAGTCGTTATTGAAACATAGAATAGCATGCAGAGCAATCATCTTCATTTCAACCAGATATGCCCTGGGAGGTGTTGAGAACTAATGTTCAAGTGTTATAGACTATTGATCACAATCCTATTTTATGATTGTATTTCTTCAGCTTTTGTCTTGGGTTGCTCTATGAGACAATAGTAAAAACAATACTAAGCAGATGATACTTCTTACCCTCTTAACTGATTTCACTGGCAAAACAGTAAGCTTGGTAGCAACTTGGTTGATCACGGTGGTGTTTTTTGCTATTTTTTTTACCCTTTGGGATACATAGAAATGATTTGTGTGTGTTTTCTTGCATCCTCTTTCTATAAGTACAAAGTTCTGCTACTGTATCCACTTAAAATTTTTGTGATCTACATAAGTGTGATAGTTTTGAATTTTAAAATTATTAATCTTACTAGTTCTTTGCTGACTTCCAGGGAAGTATTTGTCAGGCTTTGCTACTTTGAATGCATCTCTTTTATCTTTATTAGGCTGTTCTCATGCTAGCTCATAATAATTTACTTGCTTAGGAAAGCTTAGATACCAGTTAGAATTCATCTGTAGATTTACTGTTCACTGATTTTTATTTTCCTTTCATCTCTGTTTTTAAATATTTCTTACAATTAAGAGTCACAGAGTGGATAAGGTTGGATGGGACCACAGTGATCATCTGGTCCCACCTCCCTGCTCAAAGAAAAGTCATCCTAGAGCCCATGGCACAGAGTTGTCCAGACAGTTCTGGAATATCTCCAGTGAGGGAGACTCCACACGCTCTGGGCAATCTATTCCAGTGCCCAATCATTGCACAGAAAAAAGGTTCTTCCTCATGCTCAGATGGAACTTCTGTGCATCAATCCAACATATATTGAGAGCAATTTGGAAAAGTGTCTGCCTGGACTTAACACACCTGACTTTTACAAGTCTCAAATACGAAATCAGTTCAGTAGCTTCTCTCTGCACATCCTGCTAGTCTTGGCCATCTGAAATAAAATTTTAAGTTTTTCAGCGTGGAATTTATGTTCTTCAGGTATTCTCCTGTGAAGTGAATCTTCTTTATTCTCCCTGCACTTTTTATATGGGACTTTTTTTAAATGGAAAAATTTTAGATAGATGGGTTATTTCAGAGTCAGCACTTATAGCTGGGGATGCTTCCCCCTCTGCCCTCATGCAGTTGAAGCTGTCATCACTAATTTCTGTAATTTCTGTAGATGAGGGATGTGAGTATTTGCAGTGTCAGACACTCATTAGAGCTGCTTCTTCCTCCTGCACCCTCTAAGAACCAATCTGCTGCAGTGTTGACAATCTTCACAAAGAGAAACAAACCAACAAAAGAGTCCGTCTCCAAGAAGTTTGAAGATCAGCATTTTAGGTCTTCAGTTTGGGGCCAGAATTGTGGTTTCACATGTGCTAGAACATCTTGCAGCAGTATTTATTTCGAGTTTAAACAACCTTTACTGAAAACTGGTAAATTTGATGGGTTTTTTGTTTTTAATTAGAGAAAAGAAAAGAAGCTTTAATTCCAAAATACATCTTTTTCTGTGGTTTATTGACCATCTTGACTGTGTTAGCTGTCACTTTGTAGTTTACAAGAATGAAGAATGGCTGTATGAATGACATTCTATGTTCCTTGCTTTTATTAGCATATTCAGGATCTGAGTTAACTTTTTGTGATAGAAATCTGTTGATTTGCAGTTTCTGCTAATGAATACTGCTCTTTATCTTCTCCACTTCTTCTGAAGTGATTATAGACCATTCCTTCCCAAATTCTTTCCTTGGGTCTTTATTATATTATTTCTTATAATATATATAATAGCATACTACTTCAGCATCTGATAAATTCTTCTTTCTAGACTACAATCTTAATTAAGACCCAGTTAGTGAGGTGGAAGTCTGTCTGTCCAGCTAAGTTGTCTGATTCTTAGATTTGCTGACTGTCAATAGCTCTTTGTGGAAAGTACATGATAAGCAGAAAAAGTGATGCTTACTAATGGACTGATTCTTGAAGTTCTTAAGCAAATGCAGCTTGTTTAGATGTTTTCTGGTTTGCTTTTATTTAATTGTGTGATATTAATTAGGATTGCTTATTCAAGAAGATCTGGAACCCCTCCCCCAGCAGTTGCATTAGATAGGCAGCTGCATGTCCCAGAACCTCCCTGCTATTGCACTGATAGCCTAATGCATATATTTAGTGTATAGTGATGACTGCATGCATGCCTTGTATTTAGCTGCTCCAGAAAGCACTACTCCTATTTACTTTGCCTATGTTATTCCATATGCTGATTATTTAACCATTATTTCAGCAACATATTTGAAAAGTATTTTCAGCTGCATGAGCTTTAAATAAAATAAAGAATAATGGTGAAAATCAACATATTCCTGCTTAATAATTATATATGCAAGCTCAAGGTCTGAAATAATTAATAAACATATATTAATGATTACAGTAATTTAGACTGCAAAGGAATGAGAATGTGGCCATATCCTAAAAAAATACTCTATATTATTTTGAGGAGATGAAAAGAAGGTAACCTTGAGCTGTGGCTTGTTCTTAAATATGTTTTGATCTTAATGCAGTTGTCTTCTGAATTTTGTAGGGATCTGTTTAAAATTACAGCTGTTCTATATGGTAATAGAGAAACAACAATGAAAATTGCTAATACATTTTGAACTTGTGAATTACATGGAACAAGCAGTGATGTTCTGAACTTACATTGAGCATTTTGGGGGGCTTGGTTTACTGACATTTCTCTTGGTTATAGTAATAAATTTAATATATTACAGGAAGTTACAGATGTGGGCATTTCCTAGTGGTATGAACCTGCAGTAGCTTATTATTCTGCCAGGATATACAGTCTTGAAGAACGTTGTATATAGGGAGAGGTGTTTGTGTATTGCTATACTGATAGCTGTGTCTGGACAGCTCAATCATACATACATATTTTGTATATTTTGTGGATTGAGTGACTCCTTAGCCAGAAATTAGGCAGCAGCTTTGTAGGTAGCTTATTCCAGGATTTGGGGTTGCTGGGGCCAATTGAGTGATAAGGCCTGTGGCTGTATATATTGTTCCTCTGAGGTGGTGATATAACTCTAGCAACATTACCATTTTAACCATTTTGGTTTCTTCTTATCTGGTCTATATTTGAAGGATAGAGGGCACCTAATGTTAGGAATGACACTGTTGCAGAGAGGTGTCTGTGGTTCTCTGTGAAGGCTTGTATCATTAAAAGCTTGAGAGGCTTAAAAACCTAGCTTTAAACAGCATATGGTTGACCAAAATACACAGGACTGCTTGGAGATGCTTGGGATTTTAATTATATATGGAGGGGTTGGGTTGTTAAATTACTCATTACAATGAACATACTCTTCTCCCTTCCCCATTTCTTTGACTCATAAGTATGAAGGCAAGCTGTCTTTGACTTGATTGCTAATTTAAGTACTGCTAATCCTTACTGCAGCAGATATGTGCAGCATGTGACTGTTTTGCCAAAAGAAGTCTGTTTTGAATTATGCTATGAGTTTTTAAGTCAGTTGCCCTTTTTTAGGTATCTTGCAGTTCATCATTGGGTTATCATTTTAATTCTGTGTTCATTTTTATGCAAGCAAATGTTAATTTCTACTTTTGTTGCTGTCTGCAATTACAGGAAGAAGGCATGGTTAACATAAATTATTTTCCTGCTAATGGCGCAATGGACTTGATGTACTTCCCATACTATGGGAAAAGCTTGCATGTAAGTATCCCTTAATGATGGTCTTCACTTTCAGTGTTTTGTTTCTGTGTGCATTTAGAGTTGCTAGTAGCAGATTAATTCTGAAATTTGAACTTTGTAATGAGGTACTGGTAAGGAATATTGCAGATGCAGACATTGCACAGCACTAGATGAGGCTGGAGACGTACTTTGGCAGACGTGAACAAACTGGATATTGTCCTAATGGAGGAGTGGCTGTACACCAGCAGTCTTGAGAGTGGCTGCTCTTTTTTGCTCATTGAAATCTTTTGGAGTCTTTTTGAGTGCAGGGAAAGGCAGGAGAAGTAAACTGTGTTCATGTTACTATACACTTTCTAGTAGTTAATCCTTGGCGTTTCTACATAGGATGTTAAGTTTATAAGTCCTTATGATGTTGTTGATTATATCTCTTTGTGGCTCTGCATGTCATGTTTTCTGTTTACCCTGTTTTATGAAGAAGGACTTCAAGGCAGCAGATACGTTTGAGGTTTTCTAAAATTACTGTTGTAAAACCCCCAAACTCACTACTTTATGAACACAGTATACATAGAATTAAAACTCCAGTTTCTTTTGAAACTTGATTTTTTTTTTATTTTCTTGCATCAGTTTATGATCACTGTATGCAGAAAATCTGTACCTTCTATGAAACAGAAAATTATATTGCCTCTTACTGACCAAGTTATTTAGTCTAATAAGCACTGTTCACTACTGAAGATAAAGGTACTTTTTCAAACATGAATCTATTAAATCCATGGTGTACCATGATGGGTGGTTGTAATTTCACCAACATGATTTTTGTATTAAATTACTTGTTTATCAGTTATTTTTCCAGTGTACTCTATACTTGCAGGAGTTCCATAACCTTTTTTAACCTCCCATGGCTTTTACTAGTGTGGAAGGAGCTTCAATATTTGCTTTCATGTTACTTCTGGGTAGTTCCGTATTTTCCATTTTGTTGCCATGTTACAAATTGGTATCCCGTCTATTCACTAAGGCATGCAAATTCAAGAGAGATTGCCTGTGCTTCCAGCAGCTGGAGTCAGTACAGATTCTATCCTATTCTTGGAATGAAAGAATAGGGAAGGAAAGCACTGCTTCCCTAAGAAATGCAAAATACAGCATCTGTGCACCTTTACATGTCAAGACCCAGTTTGTACCAAGGATGAGATGAAGAACTTAACTAACAAAATTCCCATCTTGCTGCTATACTGATGGAAAATGGAAGATTATGAAAAGACACTAATGAAGATAGGCATAACAGTGCTATTCCTTTCTTTAATTAGGTGATTAGAAAAACTTTTTTTTGTTATTATTTTTCACCCCCAGTTTTTGGTTCATTGTCCTTTCATGTTCTTTGTCATGTGGAACAGGGGCTATGGTTTTAGGGATTCTTGCTGATGTGAGGCCTAATTCTCTTAACATTAGCATAGTGAGAAAAAGAAGAGGCAGTAAGAAGAGTTGTGAGAAGTTTGAGTATTTGACTAGATCTCAAGAGTCTGGATTGATTCCTTGGCTATGCAACAGAATTTTTATATTACAACAGTGTGGAACTGTTAAATTACTTTATTCTGTAAAGGAGTTAAGATTTGAATAAACTTGCTGCTCTTGTTCAGGTAGGAGCCAGAAAAGTACTAATATCTACAACTTTGTGGTCCAGGATGGTTCTCGTCTTTTGCTGCTTAGTACAATAAGCCCAACTCTGACCTTGGAGAATGTTCCCTTTTTTAGATGATCTGACGTAGGTAATGAGTATGCTGCCTCTCTTCCCTCCTCCTCCAAATTTTATACTGAGTGAAAGTCCATTCTGGTATCATCTCTTTTCAAAACATCATAGGAATTTTTGTGCCCCTTTGGAAAAACCTCGATGCTGAGAAGACTTCTCTCCCTGAGGAAACATTGGAATTTTAGTTCTGATTTTAAGAAAGCTCTTAAGTGTGGTATCACCTTTGCATCTGGGAAGTTTTGAGGGAGCGTCATGTAGCTGCATTTCCTCACTCCCAGTCTGAAGTTCATGGGAGCACAGGAAGATTTCTGATCTAGTAATACCATTATCCAATGAAAGCAGCTACTGCAGTCTGTTTCTTACTAGTGCTTCATATTAAAGATTTTAGCACATCTACTTCCCTGACATCATCCTTTATAAATGAGACTTCGAGTATTCTCTAGTGTGTTCTTTGGTAGAGAAGCTTGCCTGAAACCAATGGAAATGTATTAAAGAGTCTTTTAAGTTAATGAGGAGGGAAACAATCTTAACACAAAATTTTCAATTAAAATTCAAGGTTTATACTTACATAGTACTGTACTGTTGTATTTAGTCCACTGACTTGCATGAATTTTTACCTGGAAGAGAATTTTGTGTAATCATCAGCAGTACTGACCTAAAAATATTAATAAATTATGGAAATGCTTCATGAACATTGCATAAAATGCTGCATTAACAGTGTATAATAAGCTTCTATTTAATTCATAGGCACTTTACAAGAAAATTCAAGTTCTTATTCAGTGGGATGTGAGGTCCAATATTGAGTTGACAAAAGAATGGAATTGATTCTGCTCTCATTCTTAAATTTTAATTTTTATAGTAGTCACCAATTGTAATTGTTCCACCAAATATGACTGACCAGGAAAGGTACTGTCAAGGAAAGGCTTCTTTTTAAAGCTATTAAACAGATAACACCTTTCAGAATGGTTTGTTGCTGAAAAAGTAAATGGGATAGGGGAGAAGGGAAGCTGGTTTATTAGTATTTGTTGAGCCAGGCTTTTGGAAAAAAAACCCGACACTTTTAAACCCTGCTAGAAAAGTTCCATTCTGTAGCAGATTACTTGCACCCTGCCAAACCAAACTCAAAACATCAGAAGAGTCAATAGAACAGGTTGGAAGACAGTAATTTCTGAGGTCCTTTCATTGGAGGTTTCTAGAAGAATTGGACCTAATAAAATAGAAAGTCATATGTGTCTTGAAGATGCTGTCCGTGACTCAAATTATGTTGAATATATTAGTTAAGAAATAGCATGAAGACTGTATGTCTAACCTGGGAAAATAAAGTGCCTTACCTGAATCAGATTGGACTTTGCAAAGTTGAGTTCATAATTAACTTTTTTCTTAACTGTTCTGATGGATTAAATGTTAATTTAATGCTAACTTATTCTGGTCTCTCAAATATTTTCCCCATGTTTCTGTTTACTAGGCTCACTATTTGCAGCCTCTAGTGGCTGTTCAACTAGCAATTACCCCCAACGGTACCAAAGAAGAAATAGCAATTGAGTGTAAGATCCTGGGCTCACCTAATTTAAAAAATCAAGATGACCGTGACAAGTTTCTGGGACGAATTGCCTTCAAAGTTCTGATGTCTGAATAGCTGGAGTTAACACTCTCCACAAAGTAAATGTTGTGTTGTCTGTTTCGTATCAGCTGGACATGCCATTCTAGGATATGAGACCACCTTGAAGAATGTTAAGGTGGTTTATGGCGTTCAGGGTAGCATAATAATATGCTTCCAAATTGTATGTTTAAATTCCCTTAAAATAAATGCCTATCCTGCTTTTTGCCTGCCCTGTTGGAACAGTGTACAGACTATAGTTATGTCATAGGGACCTGTAAATAGGTGTTTTCAAACACATAATAATGGTGACCTTTGTCCTGCTCTAAAATGTGGTTTTATCCTCCAAGTGAGTGTCTGAAGCTTAATGTGCTGTGCTCTGTAAATATTGTATTGATTTAACACTGGTTTAACTGTCATATCTCAATGCTGACACAGTTAGAGGGATAAATAATAAATGGTACCTGATTGACATAGTGATTTCCTTGTAAGAGTAAACACCTCCAACATAAATCGTGTGTATGGGAGTGGGTGGGTCAGTGGATGGATGGCTGTGTGGAGATGCCTTAAATTGTAGACTGGGTGGCATGGCAGAACTGAAGTGGATTTTAAGAGTTGGTATGAGCATCTGAAAGTAAGTGCTCAACTAGTACTTCTTGTGCTTGTCGCTGTGCAAGTATTGTGTACATGTAATACTTGGTATAGAGTTTGGTGTTCTAGCTGAGGAATTGAACCTTTCTTTGTGTTGTTAATTGCTTGTAATATGTGGAGCACAAATAAAATCTACAATATTTTGAAACTTTTTAGTTCAGAAATATCAATAGAAAACAATTTAAATAGTTTAGGATCCTGGTAACAGTTGTACAACAGAGCTGCTTGAAAGAAGTGGCCTCACTATTGTGGGAATAGGCTTTGATTTTTCCAATGAAAAAATTCTGGAAGAACCTCTGTTTAAAAAAAAAAGGAAAAAGGATTGTCTTGATTAAACATTCTTGTTTAATTTATATATCTGTTTTGTTGCATCATTTTAACATCTCATGTCTTCATCTGCTCTTTCATCTTGGACTTTGTCTATTTCATCATCATCCATTTGGAAAACTTGGTGTCATCAACTGCTTTGCAGAAATACCTTGTTGACTTGGGGTGAATTACTTGCAGTGTAACTTAAAGTGCAGCTGCTAAAATGACTACAACCAGACTGGTTTAAATGTGACTGCTGCTCACTTTGAACCAAACTGAGCCATGCTGTTGGGCTGACTTGGGCAGTTGAACTGACATGCAATTTATATTACTCTTCCCCAAGGTTTTTGTGTCTTGCAGTTTTGGATGGGATGGGCTTGAGCACATGCTTCACATTCTGATGTCTTCCCAATATTAAAGGCCACAGCAAATCTGCATTTGTGTAAATACCTGTATGTTGTGCTAGTTAGGCCCAAATTTGTTACTTAACTTTTATACCTAATTATTACAGTGGTTTTTAATATTTTATTTAAAGAAATTAAATGAAGGATTTCTAAAAGTCAAGATCCAGTCTTAATGCCCTGCTTTAAGTTTGGGGCCAGTCTAAGCCACATTAGTGAAAAACTTTTAACAGCTGTGCAAGCCTACAGTGATGCACAGTTGGAGGAAGCTGCTCTTAATGGGACTTGAACAGTGTCTTAAACCTCATTAAAAATAGATTTATATTGATCCGATACTGTTCAGCATGCTTTTTGTTGTCTACAAAAGAAATTTGTTGTTCCTACAATAGGCAATGAATATTTTTGTAATAATGGCATGCATTAATACTGAATGAGATGTTCTTTCAAAATATTCCATTACTAATGTTTTAAATGATGCACTTTTAGAGCTGGGATACCTGGCTTCTTGAAGATATGACTAATTGCTTCTCTGTGTATTAATACTGCCTGAAAGTATTTTAATAGTTGTGAGGGACCTTAAGTGTAGATGTTGCATCTGACAATGAAAAGGACTAGCTTCATGTAAAAACTTCTCACATTTGTGTTCACTTAGGAATGGTAAGAAGTTCTGGAGAAACACTCAATTTTCAAATGAGCTTGTTTTTTGCAACAATTTCTCTTTTGACTTACCTTGTCTATAGACAAAGCATGAAATGGCAACTTTTCACCAGCACTTTTCAGACAGGTAAAACTCAATAAACTCCTGTTCTCCCTAGATTCTGTATAAGTGTTTTTTGTTTGGTTTTTTTTTTTAATTTTAATTTAAACATGTAAAGATAATCAGTTGGGGGAGAGGGAGGAGTGAGAAAGAAAAACTACAACTTTTGCAAGGGTTCAGCTATCAAAATAAGCGTGCAAAATGTATATGGGTGGTAAGTCTAATGTTAAGCTATTAAATGAAACTGAACTATTTCTCATTTTTGTTTCTGTCTTGAGTAGGTAAAGGATACAGCAATTACCTGTAAACAAGTGTACAATGTATTAGGATAGGATAAAATTGTTTTCCTTCATATGAACTTTAGAGTAAAGGTTTCTTAGCCTTTTTTTAAAATTATGAATAAAGACTTAAATTAACTACCATGTTACCAGAAACCTGAAATGTTTAACTTTTATACTGATGAGTTCTTACTAGGTAACTTTTAGTGCTTTCAAATCTGGAACTTTTAATTTTAAACCTGTAAAATTGCCAGTGTGTGTCCAGATGAGCTGAGGTGCCTTCTCCTTGCCATGCCCCACTGCCCCTGCCAGCCCCCATGTGAACACACACGGGGTTACTGGGAAGCTGAGGAGAAGCTTGTCAAGAGACAAAAGGAGCTGTAAGGCTTTATTTACATCCATCATGCAGTAGATAAGATGATCCCTTGAGGACAGATGACATTTAGCACTGACTAGTAATTACTTACTTCCAGCCATCGATGATGCTGCTTGTAGAACAGTAGTAAAGAAAACTCCTTCCTTTTGTACTGAAATGTGTGCTGTAGTAGTTCCCCAGCAGCAGACAGAATATCTGGATGCAAATGAAGAGTAGAAGGAAGAGTTGTAGACTTAAGGAGTTGTGAACCAGTATGGAAACAAAAACAAGAGTGAAGAGGGTGGGTATTGTTATTTGTGGTTTTAATCCCCCGCACCCTGCCTCTTTTTCAGTAGGAGATTTGGAAAGGAAAAATGTATTTCTCAGCACCAAGCCCTGCTGAATGATTTCATACAATTTTTTAAATGCAGTGTTCTCAGGAACCTGGATTTGCCCTAATAAGTTTACCTTTCTGTGAAGCTTATTCATCATTACTTTTGGAGAGATTGAGTTAAACAGAGCTTGAAGCTGAACAAGAGCTTTGCATCAGAGGGTACACTTGGGTCTTCTTAAAAATGAGATGGGTCTCCTGTGATGGAGAAAACAGCATAATTTCAGGTTTCCTGGAAAAACTCTAGATACTAAGAGTATGTGGGCAGCTCTGGATACAGATTTCAAAACAGCAGAGTGCTCCAAGCTTTAATCTTAGAGATTTTTGCAATTATTCAGAGCTTTGACTTCTCTGCTAGTGGAAGTGCTAATGATCATCTTGCTAGTTGGGCACTTTGTTAAAACACCTCAGCATTCACACCAAGTCTGCCATCAAACTACTGAAGCCTTTTAATGAATTTGTATTTACAGTTTGTGTTAGTATACCTGGAAAGCAGTGCTTTTTTTTTCTTACAGAAAAGAACCAATCTGTTAATGTCATCTACCATGACAACTTTTTCATTTACACAGATTTTTTTTTTGCATTGTATTAATAGAATATTCAATACATACAAAAACTCCTGTTCAGGTTTGCCTGTAGGTCAGATCTAGCTCTGTGCCTGCTGGGAATAGAAAAAGCTTCACCTACAATGCCAGAACTCTGGTCTCTCTTTGCTCCAGGCTGTTGCAAATGTGGAAATGGCCTGAGGTGAGTCTGTGTTCTACCCATGTACACTGGGGGAATAGAATTATTTCATTTAGCATAGCCCTTCCTCTACATCAGTATGGAGTTATTTTTATGGTTTGGTATTTATCTCTTTTTTTTTAGGTAACACCACATGGGGTTTTCTTCCAGTTTCATTTTGAAGAACATCTTCTGTATTGGAAGCTTTATTTGTATTAGCTGTGCTGAGGGGATAAATCACTGAAGTAACGTTTATCCTCAGCTGTTTGGCATCATGAATCTTTGTCCTGATGCTTGTTTGGTTACAGATGTTGGCTACACACCAAAAATGGGACTCCTCTTTTACCTTAAAAGTTTCCTGACTGAATAGCCAGTGTTGCTATAGAAAAAGCATCCATCATAGAGGCCTCATTTTACAGTAGTCTTGCAACAGAAGTTGCCCTTCAGTTAAAACATGTAAAATTGCCATAGTCTTGTTAGAAGAAGCATTTTAATATAGAAGATCAGAGTGAATTCCTCTGTAAGATACTTGCTGCAGGTTTTCTTCCTGTCTTAATGGGAGAGGAAAAAACAACAGAGAAAAGCTTAAATCAAAAATTCAGGTTGCTGCAGTTTGAAGTATGTTAATTTGGTGACTGATTCTTAAAATTGTTAAATTCTGATTCTTAAATTCTCTGATTCGTAAAATCATTTGCAGAGCTATCAGAAAATCATTATAACATGAGGGTTACTAGAAGCTTGAATGTCATTGTGTAGTTTGGATCAAATAGCTCTAATTCATGACAAAAAGTAAGACTTTTTTTGTCTCTTTAAATCTCAGGCAAGCACCTAAGGAAGCCAGTAAAGGGAATTTCAAAGTTTTGTTCACTAGCATGTACTTAAATCTTTTTATGTGGTCTGAACAGTAAGTATTGCATGGTGCTGTGGAAGCAGTGCCTCATCTTGATTTTTCATTACCTGAAGGGAAATGTTAAGAGTTTAATCTGGATTTGGCAAAAATTCCTGTAGAAAGATGATGATTATCAATGTATTTGGAACAAAAATTTTCATATTCAAATATTTAAAGTTTACTTAGTTGTGTATATTGTGTATTAGAGAGGATTATCTTCTTCAGAATTTGCTTTACAGTTGTAGGGAATAAAAACATGTTGTTCCAGTACCCAAATGGTATGTGACTTGTGAGCATAATATGCTATTTCTGTTTTTCTGACACAAGAGAGCCCCTACAGTGATAACTCCTCCAGGGTTTATTGTCTCTAACAAGGTCTCTCTTAAACCTGCTGGGCTGCAGATTCTAACTTCAGAAACTGCCACTTCACTCCTAATTACAAATGGGACAGATGCACTTAATGCCATAAATATTTTAATGGCTATTATTTAGTACCAAGTTCTCTTAACATTTTAAGTGTTCTTGTTAATGTGAAAAAGCATAATGCATCAGAGCTTGGGTGAGTTTTAGTGTAAGGCATTGGGGTTTTGCTTAACACCTAACTTTTTTTAATGCTTATTTTGCCTTTCAATTTTCAGCAAAGGCTAGCACATAATTAGCACAACATCTCTAATTCTGCAAGTGCCTCTCTAAATTTGTTTGGAGAAATTGCGTGATTTAAACATTACTTACAAGTGGTCATAAATTTCAGACCAATTGATTTAAATGTTAGTTCAAAGCAAATCCACAGATAAGAATACAAATCTTAATGTGCTCTTGAGGGAAGTTATAGTAATGATTCTGCCTTCTTTTGAGAACACCTCATTATTTTGTCCTCTAAGTTGCATAGTAACTTCCTTGTTGGGTATAAGGGAG
>VWZV01009598.1:10419-105254 GCA_013397155.1 Irena cyanogastra | reverse complement strand
TTTGTGATAGCATAGAAGAGTTTGCACTGAGGTTCAAGGTGATGTATTAACTTATAGGTGGAGCCTGAAATACCTCTTAATTTTTTTAGTTATCCTGACACAAAACAATTCAGTGAATAACAACATTACATAAAACCTCTTTCATTTGACAGAGAAAGTAATTGACTCCAAAGCAAGAGTATACTAAAATACTTGATGTTTTCAGTAGTAGTGATAGCCTCACTTAAAGCTGAGGCATTGCAGGAAAATAGTGAAAGAAAGAGCATTGAGGCACTGTAGTAGTAAAGGTACAAGTTGGATTGGAATGGTGGGGCAAGAGTAATAACTGTCTATTAAAGAAACCAGGTAAAGCAGCTGTTGGTGAGTAATACTGGATGTCATTTGGCCTTGTTTTGTCTGCATGCGAAAAGTCATGATAGTGTGTTTGGTCTTTGCTTCAATCATGCTTAAAACTTCCCTTAATAATAGAACTTAGGGGGGGAAAGAATACAGAAACCAACCTTTCCAGCATTATTCTGAAGATCTACACTGCTCTGTAGATCTTGAACTTCAACATAGTTTGGAATGACAAGTGTCTGCTGGCTCACTCAACTGTGGTCAGACACCTTAATCAGATTGCAAATTTGAAATTTCCACACAGTGAAATGTGTCTGGAGTCCTGTTTCTCATGGGGGAGAACGGAGGGATAGTAATCCAGATTTCTCCTTATTACTTCTCCTGTTTGAGACTTAGTTCTAATTTAATGGTAGGAATTATTCTATATGCTCTCTTCCTTTAGTAGTGTTAGGTCCCTGTTAGTAGTTAGGTTCACATTTGGTAGTGGAATTAATAAAAGTGTATCAAAGTTCCTCTTTGATAAAACTTAGTTCTCTGAGATCTTCCATTTATTGCTGGAGTTTGGGAGGATGTGTAGAAGAAGAAGAAGAAATAGTTCACCTTTCTTCTGAACACAGCTGGCTGGTGGGACAAGAGAGAAGATCTCTGCTAACCAGGTCGTGGTTTATCATCAGTCACACAGACAAGCTCTCATTTGAGGTGTTCTTCAGGAAGTGCATCCTAGAAAGGCAGAGAAAAAGCATGCAGGTCAGTGTCTATGAAGAGCTTACTGACTTGACCATTTGATCTTTTTGAAATAATGTGCACGGTCTCTAGCTAAAAATAATACATATGATGATTGATCTAGATGCTCCTAATGGCTTGACAAATACCTTGAAAATTACAGTCTGTTCGTCACCTGGATTTTAGTGGATCCATGTGTTTTGTCTAAAGACTTGTGCTTCCTGCTGCAGAGTCACGCTGTCAAGCAGAAAGCTGCTGCAGTGGATCTCATGTTTCCAAATGCCCCAATGTGTTAAAGTAGGTCAGAAATTGCATAAGATGCCATTACTGGAAACTGCTGTAGGCTGACTTGCATATGAAAACTCAGCAGTGCAACTGGCAAATGCACTCTGACAAAGAGAAATGCAGTCATGGTTTACAACATGACAAGAGAGCTCTCTGAAGTCTCCCTAGGATATGAATGGCTGTTGGAATTGTTAGACGTCTTTGCCCCCTCAGTTCATGTTCCTGCTATCTGCTGAGCCAGAGCTGCCTGCCCGGCTTGTCAGGGGGCTCACATTTTTCTTATCTGCAGGGAACTTGGGCACATGGCTCCTTAACTCCTTCTGCACCACAAAAAGCACATTCTGTGTTGCCCTGCTTGCCAACCTCAAACACAGTGCACAGTACACCACCAGTCCTATAAAGGCAAGAATCTGTAGTAGCTCTTGCACTGACTGAGTGGTTGCTGGTGATCAGTAAGCGCCACTGGGAGTGTGGGGCTAAGTGCATGAGTCTGCATTTTCTCTCTTCCATAGCACTGTTTCAGAGCTGTAGCACATTCCTGGGTATCCAATTCATGCAGCATTTTGCCCTCTATATAGATTTACAAAAACGTGCTGATGGACAAGGAAAAAATAATGCTGGAAGTACCTTCATCACTCCTCAGGGTGCCTGCTTGTTCTGCTGGGTGTGCATCCTGTGCCCATGGAACCAGACCCACTTGGTTAGGAATGTCTGTTGGCCCACACTTCCATGCCCTTGTACTTCACTACCTTTCAGGTTTTTTATCTTTAAAGAATTTGAACACTGGAAAGAACAGTCTCCTGTTTTGTTGGGAGTTTTTTGCTACTGATACTTTCATATAAGCTTTTCTAACACAAGTTTAACCACTTCAATAGAAACAGGAGAACTCCCAATTGGGGGGATTATATCCATTAGTAATCAGAGTGGGGTATAATTGGCTGCAATTATCTTCTTAAATTATTATTACTATATTCTTAAATTGTCTTTTAGTCCAGTGTATTTTTTAACTGTGAATGGTTCATTAGTCAGAAAATATACTGCTTGGTGATACATTTTCCAAAGCTTTGAAATAGGGGGCACTCCTCCATGAAATGAACGAATTTGCAGTTATTTCTGAAAAATCTTCACCATCCAGGACTTCTTTATTTCCTGGAATTGTTGCATCTCTGGTGGTATATGTGCCCATTTGTCATCATGCCAATCACCTCTTTCCTACAGATAAATAGATGATTGATGGTCAATACCAACCATCTCAGGAACACACACAAAGCTGTACAGTTAGATGTGCTGGAAGGGTCTGCAGTTAATGTACAAACCTCAGCAGGTCTCTGCCGGTGCAAAAGCTTCTGATCCTCCTTTTGCTGCTCAAGGGCCAGCAAATAGTTGCCTGATGAATGCTCTGATACAGTTGACTCAGGCATTTGGCAATGGCCTCTAGACAGAACAATCCTATCACATCCAATCTTAATTTAATAGACTTAATACATTGCCTGGTGACAGAAAACTGGGTAGAAGCTTAGCAGAACATTAAGTAGAAGTTTTTCAGCCTAGGTAGAATGTTTAGAACTTTGCTTTAGTCATGCTAATGAGATGATAAGAAAATATCAAAAGGTGGGAAGGTTTGAAAGTAGTAACTATAAAAACCTGGGCTTTCACCGGGCTTACATCAGCCTGGCCAACCTGATTACAAAGAGCCAGCAGCTGTGTTAACCTACATCTTATTAGCAACAGTTACAGCAGCTTTTTCTACAATTCGGTTAATTTAGTATTAATTATGACTTGTTTATGGTAATGTGGAAGTGTAATCTTAGTGTTAAGATGCTAATTCCAAACTCTTCGGAAATCAGGAATGTTTATAACAAGGTGGATTTAGCAGTAGCCTTCCCCCAGGTTCCCGGTGCGCCAGGCCCCGCGGAGGAGCGCGCTTCGGTGCGTTCCCGGAGCTGCGGCCGCGCGCTGGGAGCGGCGCTGGCGCGCGCGCGGCCGTTACCGGGGAGGGCAGGGGGCGAGCCCGCGCCCCTCAGGGGACGGAGCGGCGGGCGGGGCGCAGGTACCGCGGGCGGAGCGCAGGTACCGCGGGCGGAGCGCAGGTACCGCGGGCGGGCAGGCCGGGGCAGGGGCAGCCGCAGCCGTCCGCGCCGCGCCGGAGCGGGTGCGGTGCCCGGCGGCACCGGAGCCAAACGCTGCCGGCCCGCCTGGGCTCGGCCCCGCGGGTGCTGGGGCGGGTCCCGGCCTGTGCGTGCCCCCGGAGCCGGGGAAGGGAAGGTGCTGAGCGCGGGGCCCCGCTCGGGAGCGCGTGCGGAACTTGCTCGGGGAGAGAGCAGGAGCGGCTTTGCTGGACCGTGAGTGCGGAAAGCGGCAGAGGCTGTGCCATCATCGAGAGCCGAGCGGGCCGGGAGGCAACACACAGGGGCAGACATGGGAACTCGGCAAATACAGGTCCTCAAGACAGGGATGCAGTTTCTTGGAGAGGAGAGTGAATACGGGTGTTGTGGTCGAAAGCTGTCCTTCCAAAACAGTAGATTTAAAGTACAATAACTGCTTCTTAACAAAACACATGAACATCCAAACACCTCTTTTTCTGATGTTTAACTAAGGCGTGGCCTTAAAGCATGCTGGCAGTTGTGGAAGCTCCACGGGTTTCTTTCTTACCCCCACTTAAAAAATAACTCTTACCTTTCCCACAGAACAGCGTGGGAGCGGTGTGGGCAGTCACCGTGGGCTGTCTGTGGTGCGTTCACACCCTGCCTTTCCTTGCACGAACTTGTTCTCCATGCACTTGGCCCACTCCTGATACTGGGAGCTCTGCTTGCTGTTTTAATTTCACTCTGCAGAGCCGGAGGCTTAAATTGTACATAGGTCAATGCTAGGACGTTTTCGTGGGGTTTATTCATTTGAAACGTTTTTAACTTCTGAACGCACCAAGACACGTCCTTGTAGTGTATATTTATTAAAAATAACTATCTTGTGTATGCCAGCAGCTGGTGTAAAAATGTAGTTTGCTGCTTTTACATAATATGGTGTTAAATGTAGCTTTTGTTATTTAATATTTTAAAAATAATGTTCAGTTAATGGTGGCAGATTAATTGAATATAATATTAATTAATGTAATATTGTCATTGCTGCATAATCTGGACTTTAATGTCAGGATGGTGAAAACTTGAGTTGGCACAGGTCATTTGAACCAAGGGAGAGTATTGGCTGTGTGGTTTCGTGTATTGTACAAGAATGGTGCTTAGACAATTTTGCCATTTTGTAGCTCTGTTTGCTGCCTTATGCTGGAAGAACACATAAGGTTTGCTTTGGTTTGCTTACTTCTTCCTTCTGATGTCATGTCATTGTTGCACTTGACTTTTCTATCTTTTCCTGCATGGCTTTGCCTGAGACAGTGGTTTTCAGTTTTTTAATGTGTCTATGAGTTCTTTGAGTGGTCGATGAGGGATTCTTGAAGTGTTACAAAACCGAGCCTGCAATGCAGTGCCTTCAACAATTTGGGACTTGATTTAACCTTTGTGACAGATGAGAAATTCTGTGGAATATATAGGAACAGTTTCTTCTATTTTGTTACCCCTGAACTGTGGTTCAGCAAGGAGAAGTCCCAGTGACATTAGGTTTTTCAGCCTTTTGAATGATTTCCAGTCAGAGGACCAGAACAGGAATGCAGTATTGTGTGGGACCCCCGGAGCAGACGGGTCCCTGCCCAGCCGGCGGAGGACGGGCACTGCAGCACAGCTGAGCCCCTTCAGGAGCAACCTACACGGATCACACGGCCCAGGGCAGCACTCGTGACACGGCACTCGGACAGTGAAGTATTGTTCACATTTATCCCCTATCCTACACTTGGGGTTGAGACAGAGTTTAATGAATAATAAACCTACACAAATTTGGGGGTTTTCTGGTTTTCCTGAATGTTTTCAGATATTTTTGCTTTCTAACAAAATGTGTGGAATTCAACAAAATACAGTTTTAAATGCTGTTATTTTTAACCAAGGACAATATTTGTTGTTGTCTTAATGTTTCCATTATTAGCACAGAGCACCTTAATCCTGCAGCAGTTACCATTGCTTGATTACTTTTTTAGGAAACATACAGATTTACTTATGTGATGAAAAACAAACTAGTTTATATGATGGTATCTGGTTGGACAGTCAGAGAAACTCTAACCAAAAGTATTTGTAATTTCAGAGAGCATTATTTGCAGACTTCTTAGAGATCCATGCTGAGTACTTCTTAGAAAAGACGAAATGGGCTTTTATGCTTTCACATTTCCTCAGTTGCTTTGTTGGGTTCTTGGGGAGGAGATCCCCAGCTGAAAACGTAGCACAAAGAACTAAGGATTCTTTAGAGGAGAGTATTTATTTCAGCCAGGTTCACCATCAACCTAATGTTTCAGAATCATTCTGATAGCAACTTAGGAGCACTGACATGAAAGAAGGTAAGGATTTTTAAACTTTTTCTTTTTTTTTTTTTTAAGAAGCATAAATAAGCCCTAAGTATCTCTATTGTGGATATAAAGACTATACCCTCTCATCCTCTCATTTCTGCAGTCGTGTTTCTTGCCCATAGAAAAAGACTTCGCAAGAGTTTTTAGGTGGTTATTTGCCAAATATGTTAGTGAAAATGCTTTCCCAAATATGCTGTTGCATTTTAGATGAAAAGAGTTTGTGGTAGAGTTTCTATTTATTACACAAGAATGGACTCACAATTTTGCAAGTCTTCTGCTACTGTCTTAACCTTTACTTTTAGCTGGTTTGAGATTAAATGTAGTGAGTCATGGGTCTTCTGTGCATGTGGGGAAAAGCAAGCACTGTGGCATTACTTGATGTTTTAATATTTGGCAGAGTTGGAAAACCAACACAGAGGATGAAGAGAGGCTGCATCTAATGCTGCCTAAATTCTTGTCATTTGGATTCTTGCTACCAAAATAGGAGGAAGGGGTTTGGAAGGGTATGTGTTCAGAGTCTGTAGGTGTTTGAAGGGTGTTCAGCTGGATAGATCTAGCATGAAACTGGGGGAACACACCTTGTTTCTGGGCCTTCTCTTAAGTATAGATTAGGTGTGTGTCTTGAATGGATAGGGACAACAAAATCCCTAAGCATTTTGTGAGTTATCAAAATCTAACAATTTCAGAAGTCCAGCATCTCTCCCTGGATAATGACATAGGAGGCTTCTCTGAATGACCAGCCAATGAGGACGCAGTTGCTAGATTGTGATATTTTCAATAACCAAAGGATGCAATATTTCCCATGTAAAGCAGGGCAGTTCCTTGTTTTCCTAACGAGGTGCACAGACTGGCAGTGTTAACCTTGAGCGACCTTTTCTCAACAATGTTCTTCTCAAAGACAAGCTCAGTCTTGTTGCATTGAAATTCTTTTATTCAGTTCTTCTACAGTTAAGGTTTACATTTCAGTTCACAGAAAACTGGTTGTTCTTCTCCAAAGCATACACAGCTTTCACCTCAGCCAGAGTGTCTGCTCCCCACCCCCATTTACAATGTACAGTTCCCACTTGCAGCATTTTCAGTAAACATGGGATCAATTGAGTATACAGAAAAAGCTTCTATAAAATTTCCATTAAAAAAATAACAAGTATTTATTTACAAAGTGTTTGCTACTACAAAGTAATATTTCCTATTGGTTCAAATATACTATTTGCTAATGCCAGTGTTCCTATTAGGAAAGTAAAACTTTGTATATGCACTTTTCTTTATATCTTTGTCAGTGTTTAAAGCACATAAAATACTACCACATTCTTTTTTACTCTACTCCTAGCCACGTACAATGTGGTAGTGGAAATAAACACTATTTGATCAGGACAAAAAATCAGCATAGCTTAATAGCGGACTTTCTGCAAAAATAAAACTTTAGTTTATAATTTATAGATATTTGGAAAGAAAGAAATCTATGGAGAATTTAAAAATTTGCAGCAAACAAAGATGAGTGGGAAGCTTGGGCTTTCCTGAAGATAAAAGAGTTTAGCACAAGAAAAGGGAGAAAAATTTCCACCAAAGTGTTTGTGTGATGGTTTGTACCAATACACATCTTGCGAGAGCAAGATGGGTAGATTAAAAAAATTAATTAAAACCTCAAATCCCATATAATTAGCATGCTTGTGTCTTCCCACCCACCATGTGTACAAAACCCTGCTTTGAGTTCACTGCTGGAGGTCATTAAATAGCTTTGTCCATGACTGGCCTTGTTCTTAAAAAAAAAAAAAAAGTTTAAAAGTTAATGAACTATCAAGTAGTTTCTGCATTTTAAATATAAAAAGGAAGTATCTCTACAATTACTTCCATGTAGAATATAGTGGATATTAAAAAGTGCTACTGTAAGGGGGAGATGGAGGGCCAGACCTGCCTTTTCTACCCCTTGCTGCATGTTGCAGCACCTTCAGAACATGGGTTGATGGCACATCAGCATTCAGAATTCAGCGTCAGTCCTCCTTGCCAAGGACTCATCTACCATCTACTGCCAGATCATCCCCCTGGGTGCCAACAAACAAGTCCTGGTGCAAAACTGTCTGTGCTTGCTGGCCAGTTTCTCCTGATGCTGTGTAGGATATGCAAACACAAAGCTTGTGCCTTGGTCCCAGGGCATTGTTTGCAGTCAGGGCCCGAGGAACAAGGACGGGCTCACATCCTACTTCCTACAGGTTTGTTCAAAGTAGGATTCATTTTTTTAAAATTAGGTGTTTGTGAGATACAGTGTCATAACATTTGCATATGCTTCTCTGAAGTATTTTTCATGTATACAGCATGGCCTTTAGGACAAGGGAACGTTTCAGAAACTTGTATGATGGATTGTGATTCAGCTGGTGTTTTCCTGGGGAAATTCTGGGAGATCCACTTAATCCCTGCATTAATACAACTAAATCTACTAATTGTTAAAGTTACAATAGCAATTTAACAAACCCATCAAAAAGCCTGGAGACTAGTTTTGTGGACTTAACCTTTTCTGACGTTTTTAACTCTTGTCGCCATTCAGAATAGTTGTCTGAAAATGCGAGTGGGAAGGGCTGTGGCTATGTGATGTTCTTCTCTCTCTGGCTGCCTGTCTCATGTGGGGGGGCAGCATGGGGCAGCGTGAGGGATGGGTGTTTCACTCAGCCTGGAGAGGAGAATGGGCTAAAACCAACTCACCAGTAAAGACTCAATTTGTCTTGGAAAGTTTCCGCATAGATGAGTTTGATTCGCACCTAGAACTGAGTTTAAATTTGACATTGCTGTATCCCGCTATCCCGTGCTGTCCATATATCTAAAGTACCTATGCCTGGAGAATGTTGAGTACTTAAGAATGGCATTTAGAGAAATCAGATTTAAGTGATTGCACTTTTCTAGCCAATACAGAAGACTAAGAAGAGATGCAAGTTTGGGCAACTGGGAGGTTTCTGTATCTGCTTGGAATTATCATGGCTCTGTTACAGATACTGACCTGACCCTGCTTTTCCTCTTAGATAAATGCAAAAGTATTTATTTGCTCTATATTGGTCCTAAGCAGGAGGCTTTCCCTTGGGATTTGGATGATTAGATCTCAGCTGTTACTTCTGCCCAATTTTGAGCAAGGATTTTTGGTGTCCTGCAGTTTAGGTGGATATCCTAAATGTTGGATTCTTCAGTACTGTCAAAAAGATGGAAGCAGAAAAGAGAGCATTTTGGTTTTGTTTGATCTCTGGGTGGGCAGACAAGGTAGTATTAAAGATGGAGAGCGAGTATACAGCTGCAATAAACAGCCCCTTCAGTTGTTACTGCCAGACTGCTGCAATGAGTATTCCCTCCTCTCACTGTCACTGCCAGCTGGAGAGGAATCCATGGATGCCAGCTCAGGCAGTCAGATTGAAGGAGCTGGAGGGCTCTTGCACATGCAGCTTTGCAGTGACTTGAAAGGACGATAATCCTTTGCAAATGGAATGAACAACGCGGAGTAACGTTGCTTATGGGTATTTTTTGGCAATATACCTGGACTGGGGAGAGAAGAGATACTCACAGCCTCTTAAAAATACTCACCAGACAAAATTCTAACAGCTAAACAGGAAAGAGATAATCTGATTTGGGAACTTTGTTAAGTCTAAAGAATGAGTTTCATGAAATTTTATGGTATCAGGATTGTGTTGTGTAAACACTTGCCAGCAGAAAATTAAGTATTTAGAGCTGTTCATGTGCTCAGGTGAGTGTGTGGTGTCCACAACATAACAAATGATTCATTGGTGCATTGCTTGCAGACAGAAGCCAGAGTTCAAGCAGTGGCACATTCTAAACTAAAAAATCTCCATAAACAGGTCCTTGGCTTCTCCCTCCCCGTCCATCACTAATGCTGCAAGAGGCACCACTTCCCAGTGCTGACACCTGAGACACCTTCAGCCTCCGAGTGACCCAACTGCAGCAGAAGGATGTCACCTCAAAGTATGGCTATTACTAGAATTTTTTAAATCACAAATTAAAAAAGCACACATAGTCTTTCCCCAGCTTACTACATCTGGTTATTTAATATAATGATGCTCCTGAGAGATTCCTGGAATGAAAAGATATAAATGAGGTGGGTCAGGCAGAATACAGCTTGCTTTGGTTTGTTTTCTCTGTACCATACCCTGTGGTACTGGCTTTGATTTTAAATGAATCTAAACCCTAAACATCTGTAACTCACTAAAAGGAAAGTCTTTACAATCAACTTCCTGGATTACTTTCAGCTGAAAAGGGCCAGTTAACTACAAAAAGGAGTATTATCCAGAGTTCAAAAGTGGTTAAGTTTCAGCCATACTCTTGAATTAATATGATGGATTTGGTCAAAAGAAAGAGCACTTGACATTTTAAACCTTAACTGTGGAATTCTAAATTCAAGCGTCATTTCATGTATGAACATGAACTTGAAGGCCTGATTTTTCTTTAAAAAAACAAAAGGATTAAAATTTGGTTATTATGCCTTTTTACATAATGTTACTTTGGGCTGACATAGTTGATAAGCAGAAGCCCTTCTGTGGGAATTCTGTATCCTTGGCAATTTTCAGCTACTCAAAAGGATTTAGGGATATTTGCAAGCTGTAGTTTAAAAATTAAAACCTCTTAACCAAAATGGAAACACCTGCAGCAGGGCTTTTACTGGGTTTAATGGTATTAGTTTAAGTCATACCTTCAGCTGAACTAGTCTTATTTGCTAGATACACACACTTTCTGAGATTAGGTGGATTGTTGGCATTAATTCCAGTGTGGAAATGAGAAGACTGGTGCACTTTAATACAATTTTAAATACCAAAATCCACAAACATTATGTCAGATTTCCACATAATATTAAAAAATACTCTCTCCCACTCGTTTTTCATAGAGATAGTGGCGTTGACAAGTTTTTCTAAGGCAAATTTTGATTTTTCAGGCACCACAGAGTTAGTCCAGAGATAGTTGTTTACTGCACTATAGCTATAAAGGCATTTACATACAGCATTATATTGCTTGCAGTCAAGTGCCTCCTGAATGGATAACCAAGAGAGAGTCTTGACACAGAAACATCACCTAAATTTATCTTAAATATAAGTTGCGTGAAAATTTAAATGCTAACTTTTTCTTATACAAAGTATGATCTAGTACCAGTTGCTGCTTGATTCCTGTCAATAAATGTCAGGGATATTGCATGAGACAGGAGATGATGATGGAACTGAATAGAAAATGGGAAAACCAGTCTTGGTCATGACCATTTTATTGTGGAAAGTGTTTGCTGGCTGTCAGCAGGAGGGAGGGCCTGTGTGTTGAAGCAGCTGGGCATAAGCACTGCCATGAGCTTAGTGGGAGCACTGTGGTTTGTTAATATTCTCAACCTCCTTGTTACTCACAATTGCAGCAGCTGCCTTTGGTGAGGTCTTGCATTTACCTGTTCTGGTTTGTGATTTTTGTGTATTTTTAAAGTATGGCAGCTAAGATCACCAGGAATGATTGAAAAGTTTGCCTGAGATTATACAGAAGTGACTGTGGCTGGATAAGGCCCCAAATTCTCCTAGTTCTCAGACTTTAGTGTGGCCACAAGACCGCAGTGTTTCAGTTGAACTTCAGCTGGTACTTGGCACAAAGAAGCCCAAGGAAAGAATTTACTTTTGAAGTCTCTTCTAAATGTTCTAACTTGTTTTGTCCTTTGTATTCAATTAGTCCAGGAAAAATAACTTTTAAAGACTTGGTTCAAGTGTCAAATAAATGTTATGTGCTCCCATATTTTTTATCTTTAAATTTGGTAGTTTGATGTTTGCCAGAAAGCAAGCAGCTGTGTAGGCTGCAGCTTTGAAGGGTACAGACATATTTGGAGGAAAGGTGTCACTGAAGATCTTCCCCCTGACAGGGGAAAGCCCACTGACTGCTAATAAAATACATTCAATTTCTGGGCTGGAAGCCTTTTTTTGCCAGGTTCTTAAAGTTCAAAGTGATGCTCTTTAGGAACTGTTCAGTGTTTTGCTGTTTTTTCTTTTTACACAGATCTTGAGTGGGAAATGTGAAGAAAGTGTAAAGTTAAATGTGTCCCTAATGTATTGTTGTGGGGAGGGAGGTATAACTACTTGGGAAGATATTTTCCTCTTAAAGAATTCCTTAGGGTCATGCATATATAAGTTATCTTTGATCTGTCCTCTCCAATGAAAGCTGACTGACAGGGCAGTTTTTGAAAAAGCAATGGGTTTTTTAAGAATGAAAGTGATGATCTGTTTAAATGAAATGTCAATCATGAAGCTGACGATTCCATAGTAATATGTGTGAAGTACCTGTTCCCTTCTGTCCCAATTTCAAAAGTGAGCCACTTGGCTCAATGCACTGACTCTCTCAGCAAGAATATTTTTTTTGTATCTGTAAAGTTTTTCTGGTATGGAGGTAGTGTTACAGATTTGGTGGAAGTGAGGGGGTGTAAAGCCCTCAGTCTGCTGTTGTCTGTGGGCCATGAGCACAGGATGGTCTTAACAATCTTGCCCCAAGGGTGAGTATCATAGTAGGCATTTTAGCTTGTGCATTTGCCATTCATTTGTGTAAAACAGATAGCTCAGTCAAGAGCCATACCTACATACTAGTGCTGCCCTCACGGTACTCCTCACATGCAGGAGCTTGAACTATCTGTGAGAAGTTTCTATGTGGATGCTTTAGTTTGTAATTTAAACATGTGAGTGGTGCTTGTCTACTCCTCACAATTTTACCTATCTTGTGAGCAGCCAACCCAGTGCTAACTGCTGCACACAGCCAGGCAGCTCTTGAGCTGGAGCCTCATTTTCTCTCTGTAGCTCAGGCTTGGTGCTTTTGGATCTTGCTGGCCTGAGTGAGTGCAGGTTTGACTGTAAAAGATGATGTGGACCCAGCCCAGGCCGGGAGAGTGATGCTGCCAGCAGCCCAGGGCAGCTGCTGCCATTGCTCAGGTGAGCAACAGCATAAGGTACCTCATCCCCCAGCACAGGAAGAGAGCCAGGACAGCTGCCTCAGACAGCTGAGACATGGGGTCTACCTAAAGACAGTGGAAAAACTGGAAAGATTTACCTCATGAAAAATAGTTAACTTAGAGGCTAGGCAAAGTCCTGGACACTGGAACACCATGAGAAGAGTACATCTACAGTGTATTTTGCACTGATATTTAAGATTTGGTTTGGTTTTTTTTAAGGTCTTTATGATTGGATGTGATGTTAGCTGTGGAAAACACAGCCTCCTGCTGCAAGTCTAATTTAACAGTTCACATGGGTTATGTGTTGTGTAACTTGAGCCACAGATTATTCTAAGTGGTTTGATACAACTTTCAAAGGTGCATCAAGGTGAGTGCAACTGAAGTGACTGATAAGAAAGTCTGTCAGAATCCAGGCTGACCAGAATGCAAAACATGAAATGATCTATTGTTGAATTTTAATTTTTTTTCCTAAGAAACTCAGCCTATGGCTTTAAAAGTTATGTGACTTACCCACCTCACATTTGAAAAGACTGCCTTGAAAACACACTGCCTGAGATTCTTAACATAGTGGGAGGCCTTTTTTAAAAAAAAAACAAGACATGCTCTAACATCAAAGGGATTATATAAAGTTAGAAAGTAAAGGAGAAGCTACACTGAATACACTGTAATCTAGAATTTTTTTAACTTATTTTCCTTGAAAAAAGCTGGTGCAGAGAATACTGGTTTTTTCCTGACTGTTTTAATAATGGTAAGAATAATCACTTATAATAAATTAGGCCTGCAATATAAATGAACATATGAACCTTATATACTAATGTTACTTTTAGAGTATCTAAAATGGATATAAACTATTTCAAGATTCATTTAATCACTTGCAATTTATATTACTTTAAGAATCTTCTATACAGCAAGTTGAACAGAAAAAAAGCAAACATTTTAACAGCCCTTTTTCCCTATAACCACTTTCATCCAAGATAGTTTTAAATAACTATTTTAGCACATTTGTGTGTGTTCTCTCCCCCTTTTTCTAAAGGCAGCACAGCCAAAAGACAATGCAAGAATCAGCTTTTACTGACTGACTGTTTTCTTCTCCATCTGAAAAAGACAAGGGGAAGACAAGGACTTGAGTCCCAAAATGGAAAAGATGAACTTAGGGTTTACTTTGCCAAATCTCCAGGGACTTAGTTCTTTTCCTCATTTATAGTTTATAAAACCCACTTTGCTCTGTCTCTGCATGTCACTCTGTGTTCAGTTATACAGTTCTTCAATTTCAGCTATGGATAAACTTGTTTTGAAGCTTCCATTTTGGTTCACCAAACGCAGTGCAAACCAAGGCAAGAAACCAGTAAAATCCAAACAGGAGCTCCCATTAAGAATATCTGAGCAGCATTTTGTATATTCCATTTTCTACTGTCCTCATTCTGGGGAGGAAGAATCCTCATCTTCATCTTCCTCATCTTCCTCGTTGAAGGAGCAGGGCGTGTCCCCCCGGGACGCTGCACTGCTGGACTGCTGACTGCTAGGGGCAAGCAGCTGCCCAGTTGCTAAGGCCACTTCAGCATCCAAACACAACCCTGGATTCTCACTAGCAAAACAACAGAAAGGGTGAAGTTTAGAGGGTTTCTCATGAGGTTTTAAGCTTTTTCTTTTTGGCCTCAGCTTTTCCTTTGGTCGAACAAATGCTACCAACAAGTCAAAATCCCAAAGTGTTACAGTAAACACAGCTATTAGTTAGGAGAGTTGATAAAACATAGGAAAATTGCATAAAGAAGATTATTGGGTGACTTCCTTTTTTTCATAAACAACTAGTAGAATTGCTTAAGCTGAAGAAAAAAAGGAAGTTCATCACAGTTTCATTAATATGCAGAAATGTTTGCAATATAAAATGAAGCTATTAAATGCTTTGAGAGCCTGCTCCAAAGTAATAATCCCTATTTCCATTTTTTATGGTACAGGTAACCTCCAAGGAAAGTCTGGCTGCTCAGGTATATTTAAGGTTGAGGTTTTGAGTATGGTGGTTTTTTTGCTCAGTTGTTGGTTTTTAATTTTAAATTCGTATTAAGTTCTGTGGAATAAACTTCTTTCGTGACAGCTTAAATAGCAGTGCATTTAGACAGCAGACATTCTTATGCATTCTTCAGAAATATTACCGGGCTTTTATCCACATGTAATTATCTATTTGTAGTCCATGCCCAGGCAGGAATTTAAGGTTAATCAGGAAAAGGGGCTTGAAAGTGATTCTATTCTTATGATACATAGTACAAAATAGCTGGTATGTTCAATGTTCAAAGCATGTTGAGTTGACCTTTTAAATATAATTTTCCTTCAAGGAAGACAGAGACTTTTTCACAATCCAAATCAACCATGATAATATCTCAGTTCCTGCATGCAAATGGTATGAAATAGCAAGGTTACTAAAGTACCACAAGCATATATAACTATCCTTGAATAAAAAAATATTTTATTTACCTTGATTTAGCATCATAAGTGCCTCCAGCTGCCTCGGAATGGGAAACTGCTTGTGCTGAACTTGAAAGTAACCCTTGGTTTATCCATGAAAATCCCGCAGACATATCTAAAAGAAAACATAACTATTTATGATAGTTACTTACTTTTGTTTTTCTTCTTTTTACAGTTTTAAACTTTGCAGTCTCTTTGCAGTTAGGATCCCTTAATTTAATTTAGATGGTACCAGTAGCTTGAGTTTTATACTGTAGATGTGTCCTGTTTAATCAAGATGAAATTATATCCTGTGTTTGTGGGTGCACTTAAGCCTTGCACTCTGCTTTTCCCTCTGTCTGCAGAAGATTCACCTGGCTGGTGGCTGTATGCAATCACAGGTATCTGAAATAAGAGTTCTGGAGTCCTTCATGGAAGCTTACTGCCACAGACAGCCCAGACAGCTCCAAGTGCCTTGACTCCCCCACTTGGTGAAGATACAAAAGGAATTGTATTTATTTGGGTTTGAGATTGTGCAGTGAAGCCACCCAGGCAGTGTCTGTGTGTCCCTGTGTGTGCTCTGGTGGCCAAAAGCAGTTTCCACCTGGTGCTGTGGGGCAGCCTCCTCACCCACGCTGCCACCAGCCAGAGCTGGGCAGCAGCTGTGGACATGCACAGACCATGGCAAAGGGCTGGTGCCAGGAATGGAGGAGAGAGCCTGTTGTACACTGATGTGAGCCATGAAAGGCACTCTCCTCTCTAGGGATAGGAAATGGGGGGGGTTAAGACCATTAAAATGGTCTAGCAATAATACCAAGTTTCTTGAGGTAGTTTGTTAAAATCCCCCTGAGAGATGTGAAGAGGTTACAACCCCCATAGTACTTGTTTTCAAATTCCCTAACAAGTTATGCCTGTCAGTTGTTTCCAGTTACACACATTTCTGCTAAGAGAATCACCAAAACAAGTCCACTGAACCAATTACATTTATGGGAATTTTTTTTTGGCGTGCGTTTTTAATTAGTTACCTAGATAAGCCATTTCTATTCACCTACCCAAATTCTATCTTCATACAAAGTTAACATCAAAACAAAATTACCAAGACTGTCTAGTTCTTTTCCATGGTACTTGCATATGGTTCAGCTGGATGCATTAAATCAGAAGTTAAGAGTCTTTACTGTTAAATTCTATGCCTAACCAAGCCTCTGTTTTAGACAGCACAGTGGCACTCTCTGCCACTGAGTAATTATGTACTACTCATAATTATCTAGAGTTGTTCTATAACAGCTGGTAAGAGGAATAACTGGGTTGTTACATACACATTCTCATTTGTCCTTCTGTGTTCTTGTCAAGCTTTGGATCCTCTAGATTTGACAGTGCTGCCTAGCACAGGGACTGTTTTAAGCAGGTTGACACAGTCATGTAAACTGGCTCACCATCCACTGGGATGGATCCCCAGGCTACCTTGGTTTGTGCTGTGGAAAGCTGTTGCAGCAAGGTACTTAAATGTCATGTTACAAGGCAAGGCTAGCAAGGGTGGTGTTCCTGGCAGCAGTCCTTGGAACATGATAGCAGACATTAATAAGTGGCAGTTTTTGGGTGATCTATGAGGACAGAATAGATGAGAACAGTTAAAGGTGGATGGAGCTCAATGTCTTTCATCAAGATTGCCCTAAATGCAGGTTTCATGTTACAAAGAACATGTTCTCATAGCTTCCTCCTGTCTGTGCAGGAGGAGGCTAAACCATTTGGAATGACTGCATTGTATTTAGACTAATAGAACTGTACCATAGTGTTGTTCCGTGGTATTTTGAAGGAGTGTACCTGTGTGAACATGTTTAATATTCCAGAAGAATGACAAGACACTGCTAGTACTCTTGTGGTTTATTAACATTTCTCATTAGCTCATTAGTTTTCTTTTTGAAGAGCAAGGTAGAAGCATGGGAGAAAGATAGTTCATAAAAGCATATGCCTGTCTTGTATTTCTAAATTTAATTTTCCACTGGGCTCTGAGGAGCAAGGGATAAGAAGTTTGTGAAAGATGGGGAGTTGAAGCCATTTCCAGTATGGAAAAGTCTGTCAAAATACAAGTGTGCCTACAATGAAAAGACTTATTTCTTCTGGCAGTGTAGATCAATTACTAATAGCTACACTTAAAACCAGGGAACGCAGTTTGAATAAACCTTCCCAAGGTGGTGCTGTCCAATCTAGTAGTGGCATTGTTATGTACTAGGCATATCTGGTAGCAGATACACTTGGTAGGAATTTATGCTTTATTTGAGAAGGCTCTAAAGCAATACCCTCAATAGCTTTAGCGGTTAATGTACAAATGGTGCATGGGAGTGTTGTTGACATCTGAACAAACTCAGGCAGTGGGTGCTCTTAGGTCTTTAGTTCCAACTCCAGCCCATTTTCTATAATGGCTATTTATACAGGTAAACAATAGAGCACTTCTTCACACAGAGAAAAAAAACACAAGTCCTAAACTGCACCACTTTGTTCACTGCCTTAGTGGGTACATAAGGTGAGATGTTACCCAAACTGTTAGTGCCTCAGAAATCTGATTTCCTGCTTTTTTTTAAAATATGCAGCCTCATTTCTAGTAGTCACAACTCAACTAACAAAGGTAGGATTTGGTTTTGTGTTAAATGCCTGTAGGATGCATACAGCCCAAAAGAGAGAGATGTTACTCTGCCTGTTGTTCTACAAGTTTATGCTTGTCCCAGGCAGTGGAGTGTTTCTGCTCACTCAGCAACCTCACTCCCTCCTTTCCATTTGAGCTGTTCTGGTTGGAGCCCTTTCCTACATAGTTCTACTTGTTTAATTGTTGCAAACTCCTCTGCCAGGCAAAGCCTGCAGTTTAGTACCAGGAACCAGCTCAGGGAGAGCACACAGGAAAAGGATCTGCGTCAAAATGCAGAAATGGGCAGGAATGCATAATTAGGATTGTGTCCTTGGGACGTCCTCTTAAGCTGGTGCAAGTGTCATGTTTTAGACATTGTTAGTTATGACAATCAAGCAACAGAAAGGTGTGTTACAAAAATAATGTAAGATACACAGAATCTTTTTCTCTATGAGGTCAATATGCCTTAGCTTCTGCTGATTTCAGTGGCAGTCATACCTGGGGAATCACACCAATGTAATATTTAAAATGCATATTACAAAAATACATTTATTTGCTAAAAAACTGTGAAACTAGCAAATCTAGAAGACACTACTTTTATGAAATTTGGGCACTTGAAGAATGGCTAAAACACACGATCCTCTTCAAAAGAAAATCCACCAATAAAGCTTTGATGTACACATCATCAGTTCAGCAGTTCCAAGCAATTTATGTGGCTGTTCAGTGCAAATAGAAAGTTATTGCTTTTCAAAGCTGAGATGGTCCAACATTTTTTGTCAAGTTAAAGTTTCTTTAGTTGAACTAGTTTAGACTTAGGATTCTTCCAATTGCTTCTCTAGTCCTACTGGTCATCATTATAGTACAAACTATTGTTAGTGTTTGGAAGTCAAGAATTATGTGAAAAAATTATCAGGCTAAGGTCAAACTAACATTGTACAGGAAATAATTCCATTGTACAGGAAATAATTCACCCACTTGGTGAACAGGACTGGCTTCTCAAGCAGTTGTCCACAGAGTCAGCTACTGGGATCATAATGAATCTTGATTGCAGTATATTTACTCAGTGAATAAGAGACTTGGATGTGTTTTTCCTGTATAGTAGTAACTGAAACCATTGTTCTTGAAAGAGCCATCATGACAATGTAGAAGTAACCATGAATTCTAGAAACCAGTGATGACCCTTCTATTTCACTACTCTTGCTGTGTAAGAAAATGTCTAAAGACACCCCAGGTTAAAATGGGAAGATAACCAAAAATGTGTGATCAGGCAAATGCTGGCTTTTCAAATATTGTGCAAAACATTTAAATGTTTCCTTTATTGGTCACTTACTGCAATTAGAAATCACCACTATGCAATTCATACTCTTTAACTGTAGATTTGTGTAGCACAATTGTGTAATAAGCAACAGATAAAACAGAATAAACATTTAAAATCAATACATGTACTGTACATGTAAATTAAAGTACTTTGTTTTTAAATACATATACTAGTAGGAATACCTCTGAGCTAATTTTTACAGAGGCTGAAACAGCTGAATGTAACCCATGTATGAAGAATGTATTACTTGCCTTAATGATTTTTGAGTAAAAAATAAAATCAATGCATTTCCTATGATTTAAACTCTATAGGTTCCAGGCTGCTGGTTTGATGCTAGGGAAGTACTCAGTAAACAGAGTCATGACACAGGTTTTTTTTGCAAATGTAAGGAAACCCTGCTCTCTGGAGGTAAATTAATGCAGACTTAAAATGAAAAAGGAGTGTTAGTTTGATCCTCGACACATGGGAGCAATTAAGTAACTTCAACATTGTAACACTATTAAAAGATACTGGTTCTGCTCCTTTCCCTTTTTTACATTGCTGATAAATGACATGGTAAATAACGTTGAGTTGAATGAACCTGCAAGGAACAAATCAAGATTTCTTTCAACTTCTCTTTTTGTAATGAGTGCCATCTTATAAAGACTTCAGGTGCAATTTCAAAGTTGACCAAAAATAAAATATGAAATCTTATTTGTGTTTTCCTGGTCCTCTTGTCCTGCTGGTTTTAAAACTTAGTGTTAATAAACATAAGAATATCCGATGTAGTTTGAAATGTTAAGCCATTTAAAATGTACTACTTTTATTGAATGTAACTGAATTCTAATTTATACATAGCAGTAGAGAAGTTAGGGCAAGAGCTTTATTCCCTTTCCTCAAAAACAAAGGTCCGTACACATTAATTAATTGGGTAACACTTCCTTTACAGATAAAGTCCCTCCAGAAACTTGAGAAAATGCTGGGCTAAGTTTAAGCTGCAGGTACAGCAAGAAGAACACACTGACAATAACTATAGCAAGTGATAGCAAATTTTGGCAGCTCTAGTCCAGTGATGGAACACTGAAGGAGTTCTAGTCTTGTGTCTAAGCACAACCTGTTCAAACAGGGGAGGTAAAAACCTCTGCCTGGGACACCTGTCCTGAAGCCTTTGGAGCCTCTTGCTTTATTTAGAGAAGCTTAGTTCTCAGGTGGCACCTGCTGGCTCCTGAGGGATTACACTCAACCAGTTCAAGATGCTCTTTTCCTTTCCTTTTCCTCAGTTTGGGAAGAGCTGCCTTCTTTCGGTTTGCTCCTCCATACATTCAGTTACTCAAAATTAATACTAATACATGAAAATTTGTTCTTGGTGTCAACTTAGTTACTTAAGAAATAATTTCTTCATAATGCAGCTCACACATCACACTGTTATAAATCAGTGTGCATTAAGTCAACAAGACAACTAAGATAAACCTTCCAAAATTAACAGTAAAACAACTGGTTCACGTAGCAAGTCCCAGGTACTAAGTCCCACAAACCCTCAAATTTACATACATCATTTAATATAATTAGATTTGCTTCAGGTAAGTAAGGTTATGGATTTGATCAGGAACAATATTTAACTTACCTGTGATGTAGCCTTCTAAAGCTTTCGGCACCAGTGATTTTGCAGTTCTTAGGTCCTCAGCTGAGCATTTGCCTGCTTCGAGCCCAAAGGACATTCCCATTCTCTTCAGCACCTCGCTGTCATCATGAATCTCAAAAGTATTATCAAAATTAAAGAGGTATTCAAATCTGCATGTAAAAAATTAAAAGTGAGATGATTCTGAAAGAGCACAGCTGTGCTTTTCTTGCCTATTCTTTCTCTCGTGGTTTTGGCATGCACTGAGGTAAGTCCTGGTTTTCTGTAAAGAGTCCTTAAGAAAAGAGAAGTGCAAGAAATGCTTTTTCTTTTCTGTGACTGGCATGCCTACAGGTTTAAAATGGCACATTCTCAATTAAAGTAACTTCACCAGTGCAGGAACAAAGTTTAAAATTTCCTACCTCATTAAATAGATTCAAAGGGGAAGGCCTTAATTAAACATAAACCTTCACTTGCACTAAAGCCGATAAGGTTACCTGACGCCCTGTCACCAAAATAACTATTTTGTTTCTCTGCTTTTACATTTCACTTTCTGTTCTAATGTGCAACACTCCTCCTGTGAACTGACCTATTTACTTTGGTATAATTGTGCTTTTTTGGATGCAGCTAGAAAAGCAGTCTGTTCAGAGTCCTGTGTGTTCACAACCCACTGTTTCTGCTGCAGGACTCTCAAAATGTTTTTAACTGCATAAAAAAAGTGGAAATTGAGATATAAACTTCAGACAGCTTTAAGAAATGCACAGGCATTTAGGCTGGCCTTACACTGCCATCACAGATAGTAAAAGCCTGGACAGTTCTGGTCTGTAAAATAAGGCTCAGTTCTCAGTACCTCCTTTCCTGCTGACAAAACCCTTTATCCTTGGAAAAGCAACCCATCTATGAGATATCATCTTTACAAGATAACTCACTGGTGGGTCTTCCATTATCTCTCCAAGCTCATGTCACATGTCAATTTTCTTGCTAGATTGTTTTCTAATATTTATTTTCTTATAGCTGAACCAGGAAGCTTGGAAGCTTTACAGCTCTTGACTTTACACACAGAATTTTCAATTGGTAATCTGATGCTTTGTGCTAGGTGTAATTGTCAGTTACATGCAGCATTTCTTCTGTGGCTCATACTATATTACTTGTTAAACTTATTGTTTATGTACCTTATTATTTATTTCAGCATAATCACATTAAGAGGGAAAATAAGATGTGTTGTTATGATTTCAGCCAGTACAATTACATTGCTGCTGCCTAAACTGGCACAGCTTGGTGTCATACCAAGCTACTACCAGCAAGTTGTAATTACTGACTTATAACTGAATTCCAATTTATGGCACAGGATCAAAAGCTGCATTTATTGATAGCTCTGCATTTCTTCTCCCATGGCTGTGGCCAAACACTGGATGTTAGAAAGGAAGGTAACTTATTTTCCTTTTCCAGCAAGTTTCAAAACTGAGAAATGTACAGTCTTCAGTATTTCTCCAGTACAGTTTCTAGCAGCCTGCAGTCACTGATACAGAAAATTCCTACACTTCTACTTTGCTGTTGACAGCTTTTTGAGGATTTTCTTTCAGGCGCTTGACATGACCTCCTTCTGAACTTAAGTAAACTTTTGGCATGAACAAAATCAGATATTACTGTTACTTCCACAGACTGTTACAAAAACCTTCTTTTTGTCATCACCTGGTATAATCTCTTAATGTCTCTCAATTTAATAAGCAACTGTGTGCAGCTGTTCTCTATGCATGTTCATTATATCACTACTGATTTTGAGACACCTGGGAATCCACTGTCCTCTCCTTTCTAGGCCAAAGAGCCCATCTGGTCCTTCTGTCAAAGCCTTTCCATAGCCTCAGTCTTTCTTGCTGCCCTCCTGTTTATCTCTTGGTTATGCCATACTTTTTCCAAGAACATGAGAGTGTGTAGTATTCCAGATATAAAGCACTATATTCACCTAGCTTTACATTGTAGTCCTTACTGTTTTTCCTAGTAATTCCCAGCATGATTTCAGCTGTTACTGAGAAATCAACTTTTGTTCTCACAGAATGATCTATTGGGCTGCCATGTTTTTATTCAGTACTACAAGCCAGGTCCAGAGGCTGTTAATACTGTGTATACCAAATTTGGGTACGCTTCCTGTCCTTTTCCCCTGGTAAGTGCAAATTTGATCACCAGTGATTTTAATCAGGATTTTCTGCTGTTGCAGGCAATTCTTTCTCTAAGGGTACAAGAGGCCGCTTCCGACACGTTCTTGCTAATATGCAGCGTTGGTATCTCCAATGCTGTACAAAATCATCTGCATTTCCCCTTACAGATGTTTTAATTTTCCGATTTTCTGATACATCTATTGTGTCTGAATGCTTGTTTAAAAGAAGGTATTCTGCTTACTGTTTCTTTCTTTTTCCTAGGACCAACAACATTTATACAGAAGTATCATATACACTAAATACATTTCTCCTGTTTAAATGGGACTTACTTATTCAGGTGCTTCATCTTTAAAATTAGTTCTTAACTACTTCCTTTTTACCTGAAGACTTTGCTTTTCCTACTCCAACTTCAGAAATGCCATTCCCTGCATGCTTTCTGGCACCCATCTACTTTCTCAAACTCTAAACAAAACTTGCCCAATAACTTTTTTTTTTTCTTTTGTGAGACATTTTGCTCTGTTTTGGCTGTTCTTGCATAGGAAAACACTTAGAGGACAGAAACTTATTTTCCTTCTGATACTAAATCATCCTTGTATGTACGACATTTCCAAGCAATTACTTTACTTTAGAAGTTCCTCTGTAAATACAATTTTGAGTAGCTAATCCTGTGTGAGCTTAGCTCTTCATTGGATTTACTAACATCAGTGCTTCATATAAATGTTATTTGGAGAAGAAAGGAAAATGGAAGCCCTTTAAAAAGTGGCTTTCAGTCTGGAACCAAGTGCAGAGCAAGCACTCAAGCTGACTAGTGATGGAGTCAGGCAGATACAAATACTCTCCAATTAACTACAGACTGGGAATTCTCCAAACCAAGTCACCACCTTTGCTAACTGCCTTATTTAGCAGATCAGTGTAACAGTGGTTAAAATGGAGCAGTTTCTGGCACTGTTTACCTATTGCTGCTGCCACTAATTAGTTGCACAAATAATAACCCCAGTGGAAAGCTGGCTTAATTTGGGTTGTACACTTAATGACCTCCAGGTGACAACCAAAGCTGAATTATATAAATTGAAGTATCAACAACTTCAATAATTTTGATGTGTTCACTTTTAGTAGGAGTGTTTTCACACAGTTGGACAGCATAGAAGTGTGTTACACTGCTCTGGATCCCAAATGCCAGATTAATCTCTGACAACTCAAAGCAGCAGTTCTGAAGTTTCAGTATGAAACTGTTCAACTTTTTAACAACTTCAAACCCAAATGCAGAGTCCTGTTTAAAAGAGCAGGAAGACCTCTGTAGTGAGACTATAAAATAGGAGTATAATTATGCTAAATCAAAAATGATCCTAAATTCCCAACTTGCTGAACTGCAGTGCTCATGAGAGTATTCCACAAGTTTTGTGACAGAATATATTTGACTTCAGTCTAATGTTCTACAAAAATTCCACTTTTAATAGTATTGCTGTTTTGCATGCTGGTGCACGGGTTACTAGCGTCTGTCTATTTTTGCTGTGTGATTGACTCGAAGTTCAGTAGAGGATTTGCATACCACAGAGTGAAATCTGTAATCTACAGTATTAGAGCAAAGCCAGCTATTTTCAGCTAATAAACTGATTGTGAGCCGATTACCAATTAACGTAACAGCACCTCAAACTTCAGCCATATTTTCACAGGATGAAGAGCACAAGCATCCACAATTACGTAACTCAAAGATTTTCAGATTAATGTGAATGCAGCTGTAGCAATTTGCTCACAAAGACAGTATTACAAATTTCTGTATTTTTTCCTACAAAGAACTTTTTGCTGTTAAAAACACTTTCAAAGTTGTTATCATCACCTGGAATATGTTACTTTTGTGTCACATGGATAACCTTGTGTTCTGACTGTGTACATTTTTATGGCATACTAAGAGTAAGAATTCACATGGTTGCTTTAAAAGGTAGTGCTGTCCCAGTAAATAGTTTCATTTAGTTATTTCTCCTGTGCAGAGAATGCTCTTTGAAATGTCAGCCTGAAGTGCCTTTTACCACATTGAAAGTCAGCCTGTTATAACTAGGGATTGTAAGAGAGTGTTAATAAACTCATTCATATTATTACTGTAGTTGCATTAAATATTTAAAAGAACAACGAGCAACCCCCTGAAGTGACAGTTGCAAACGTAAATACAATAATTACTTCTAGTAAACTAGAAAAATTTCCCTCACTTGTTTGAGGAAAAATTCCAGCCCACAAAGAAAATAAAATTATAAAAATTAATTTCATAAACACTCACTTATCACTTGATATGCTGCAGTCTATAATTGTTCTTTTGCTAGTGTTGACTATTAAGAAAGGCAGCTGTATTGTGGAGGTCAAAGATGGAGGGCCTTGATTTTGCTGTTCATTTTGCTGATTTCTTTGTACCAAGTTTTTAAATGCTATTTGCTGTAAAACAAAAGAAAGAAAAAATGATCACTGACAATAAAAGAGCAGACATAAGTGTTTCCAGGAAATTAAACCTCATAGGTCTTATTTAGGAACTGTCAATACCTTCAGTAATTTTTTGTCAAAAAGTGAGTTGTGGTCTTACTTTCTCTTGGCACTAGTTAAGTTCACCAGAAGCAGAAGTTAAACCCAGTTTTTTGCACACATATACTATTGACTCTGTTCCCCCTCATACTCCCTGGAGAAGAAACAAGAAAGGAGCAGTAAGGCTTGCTAGGAAATGCTTCCACAATCCCTTTGAAAAGGCTCTGGACTCAGAGGTCTTCTCTGGTATTTTTTATGTGTAATTCCCTCAGGGTAGGAGATAGCTACACTGAAACAAAAATTCCCCCTCTTCCCATATCTGTATTTTTATTCTCTTTCCCTTCATATCCATCACCTTCCTCTCTCTCTCAGATGAATCATTTTGGAAATTCTCCTCTGGAAGTTATTAAGCAGATGCTGTTTGTGACACCACTCTCTGCCTGCCGGTTTCTTATATCTGATTGCACATGTATGAAAATGTGTTGGTTTAGGAAATGTTATTTGAGGGACTGGAAGTCAGTGTACTTACCTACTTGAGGCACTGCTTATTCCATTTAAGGGGGAAGAGATGGATAGCCAGAATCCCAAAGGACTGGTAAACCCTTTGGCAATCAATACAATCAGGGCAATAATGACAGTTTTGTACAGTAGGGGAGTCAACTCTGTCAATATCTAGACTAAAAGTTAAGAGGGCCTGAGTTGCCCTATTTTCTCTAGTGTAATTTCATGTTACTGCTGGAGGAACTGCTGATGTATTGGGTCAGACAGGTAGAATCCCAATTGTACCCTAAGCAGAGAAACAGCTTTTGGTGACAAACAACGAAGAAGCATCAGATATTTGAAAGTTCCAGTGAATATCAATTACATGCAAATTGTACCAGTGTAGTTGAACCAGCAAAAAAATACAGCCCTACTGCCTGTAATCTCATAAAATCATTTGATTACATTTAAATTACTAAAAGTCTGCACAGACTAGAATGTTAAGGAATGCTCATAACTATATTTATAAAATGTTACTTTATAAACAAGATGCATTTGAAATAGATTTCAGCAATTAAAGCCAAAAGTCATCTCAAAGGTATGTCACAGAAAGTAAAGGTGTTGGATTTGCCAGCCTTCCACTCTTAAGATCCAGAAATATCTATATCCCCCAAAACAACTCTGCACACATTTACACAAGTTCTGTTGTGAATTTCATAGCTTAGATCAAAGAGAAAATTTGAAGAATTACTCAGGGTAGATCTGGGGGAACGTAGAGTCAACAAAAGGGACTTGTGAGGCTGGCAAAGCTTCAGCAGAACACTTAGAAAAGCTTGTGGCACACAAATGGATTGTGCTGGTTTAGAGCGGGCAAAACTGAACCACAGAGTGTTGGCAAGAGGTCCCCCTACCAGAATCCAGACAAGTCACAGGGGTCAAACTTTTCTCCTTAGTATGTCACAGCTGTTAGTTAAATCTAGAAAGAACTTCAGAAGGTCTAGCATGTTGGATTTGCACTTGGTATTCTCATTTATGGGGAAAAAAATTAAAATTAAAAATACCTGCAGGAGCAGTTCTTGCAGTTGGGCTCGCTTCTGTTTTATCCTTTCAATCCGCTTCTGTTTTTCTATCTTAAAAGATAAATGTAAATGCATCAAGATACTTAGTTACCTTGTCCATTTCCTTGTGCCAAACTGCAGAGGCTTTCTTTGCAAATGGGGGCAAATAGCATGGGCATAAGAGTTTCTCCATTAAAAAGGTCCGGCAGACTGTATGTAATGTCTTTGTCAACAATTTCAGCTCCAGTAAGGATTTAATTATTACAAGAGATTATTATGTTCCCCCCCATTCTGCCTCTTCTGTCTTGCACTGAGTGCCAATTGACACCAAATCTAACACTTGCTCGAGGGGATGCTTTGGGGTTTTTTTTCCCTTTTGCCCTCCACTCTTTTGGAATTGTGCACATCCCGCTGTTCTCTTAGCTGCAAGCTACTAGACAAAAATATATGGAGGCTGGACTTACGATCACCTATATCTTACCAGTGACCCCCATTTTTTGTTGAGACTTGACTGACAAGACTGCAGCAACCAGAAGGGGCAGAGGTAACATTTTCTACAGGAGCACAGCTCTTGCTGCAGTTTAGTTACTGCCAGTTGCTGTGGCCAAGCTGCTGTACCTGGGACATGCAGAGCTGGGACAGGGCATTGCTGACCCTGCAGGTAAAGCAGTGTTTGGAAGTGTCCTCTGGGGCAAAGCTGAAGAATTGGACAACAGTCATTGGGGCTGAAAGGGGTTTTTGCTCATCATCCTCTTGGTGCCAGCACTGTATCACTGGCTCCCAAAATACTAAACTCTTAAACTACCTTTTCATTCAAGTGCTGAAACTAAATAATGTGGTCATTTAAAACTTAGCTGGCCCAAACTCCTCTGTCTTATTTACAAGGTTGCTTTGTGGTGGTTCCCTCCTCACATGCTTTAGTGTTTAAAATGCATCTTTCAGTTGGCTTTCTGTGCTGGGACTATTAAATAAGCAGTGCAGATATCATTCAGGCATGGTTTCTATATAACAAGCTCTTTTGCACTGATTTTTGTACTGGTAATCTTATTACGGATTTACACTGTAAGAACAGTTGCCACTTTATACAGTTTTAAAAGCAAAATTAATTCTGATTTTCACACCATGAAAATGCAGCTTTGTTTTTACATTCTTTTCTATTATGTCAGGGGAAGCAACATTTTTTTGAAAAATATGCCTAGCTTCCATTTTGTGCATGTGTAATTAGAGCCTGAAACAGTGAATTGCGTATGATTATTGAAGATAAGACAATGAAATTCAAGTTCCATATTTGTAACAATAACCTATACTAGAGACAATGCATTCACATGAATGCATGCAAAATGTAGATTTATCCAGAATGAAAAATAACATCCTGGAGCATAATGATTGAACACATGTGCTCTCCTTGGATGGATGTATTTTTCAAGTTACTGTAATGGACAAGGACAGTAAAAGCTTTTCTCTTACCACATCTAGGAAGACAATTGATGTAAATGACCCTGCACAGAAAGAAGTGTTCTGTACTGGAAAGGCACCCACCCATCTTTTAAAATACCTAATGTCCAAGTGTCACAAACGGAGATGTATTTGCAGACGGCATTACAGCACGCTGCAGTAAATACAGTGACTTATGCTTTTTATTTATAGCACATTTGGCCTGAAGGACAGGCAACATTTGTGCATATAAATTCTGGCATCCCTGCAAAAAACACTGTAACTCTTAGCCTGCTGAAAAAATAATGGAAATAACTGGTAAGTAAAACTTCTTTTTGCTTTCTCTAGCAGATCATAACTAGTATTTGACATTCCAGTAGGACTTATTTTTCAATTTAATTTCCTTTGAATTATATTTCCAGGTACAGACGTTAATAGAGAATTGGTCTCATTTTAAATGTAAACCATTTTGTGAGCAGAACTGAACCATAAATTCTTTTGACTTTCTTCTGGTTAATTCAAGACTTTAATCTTAAAAATAATCTCTGATTTAATCAATGTTCATTTCATTTTTGTGAGGTAAACAGCTTGGCTTTTTTAAAAAGCTAAATGTAATGTACGCTAAATGAAACTGAACTAAGCATACATAACCATATTTTTTCAGTTTATTCCTATATCAAAATTTGTATTTCCATAGTGCACAAGCATCAAAACCAATCAGGTTCAAATTAAGAAAAAAAACCCCTCTTCTAATGAAGAGCAAGTCAATGATCACAACATGTGAACAAACCAGAATTTCCCATGTACCTCCCTTTACCTCCAGATTCTGACATTCCTGAGCTGAGTTTGTAGGAAGGCCGATCCATCGGATTTCCTTCTTCTCCTTTGAAATGATGTTCATTGCCATCAGGACGTTGAGGGCATCATAAACTCTCCGTCTAATATTTTTCTGATCATAAGCCTGCTAACAAAACAATACAACACTAATTACAGCAAAAGAATTGAATTTAAAAAGGAAAAGCAATTGAACACATCCTTCATAGATATGGAGAAGATCAAATGCCAAAATGGCAGTTCTGGTCAGAGTGGTGTTAAACCACAATCCTTCATCTGTGATACCCCCTGGATACCACACAAGCATGCTTGGTTGCAAATGGAAGCTTCAGGCCTTCCTGAAGCATCTCTGCAGGAAATTCCATCATGGCAAGTCTGGCACAGTTGAAAAGCCTGACAAGACCACATATACAAGAGTAGCCTTTTCTTAATTTAGTTATTTTGGCAGATTCCTCTACTTTGTTTATAATTTACAGAGAGTTCAATTCTTCATCTTAATTCTGTATTTTTAGATTTCAAAGGGTAAGTCTTTATATTTGAGAACTAGTTAAGTGAAGGAGAATATGGACTGTGGCAGGACAGTGCAGAAACAGAATTCCATGATAAAACAGACAAATCTGTACTGGTATAACAAAGTTTAACACATATTTGCTTACTGAATCTGTTGCTAGGTGGCTGTTAGAATTTGTGAATTCTGATACGAGCTCATCAGCGACTTCATTGTAAGAAGTTGTTCCTTTACGTTGAACTTTTTCACAAACTTTCATTGAAAAATGCCTCAGACCCTTCCCGTTTTTATCTCCCTTCTTGCTTCTCTTACTGAAAAGAGAAAAGTATTATTTTAATACATTGAATGTTAATAAGCTACTTTGTTACACAGCAAAAGGTCTACCTTTTGCAACAGAAATCTGGACTATCTACATGAACAATAAAACTTTGGTATCAGTTTCTTGTTTCTTACAAGTTGGCAAAAAAGTACACTAGAGCCCCTTCCCCTTCCTTGACTATTCCTGCATTGGTAGCATTTGAACACATGCTGCTGGGAAGATGCATAAAATGAATTTGTAATTCATCTCCAGGTAGTCTCACAAAAGAACGACCAAAAAAAAAAGAGGAAAATCTCTCAGGGTGCTTATGTGCCTGGATGCCATATTTATGTGGATCTCTCATGTGTGTGCCTAGAACAGAAAGCCTCAGACATCCCTATTTAATATACAGCAGGAGATACTAAAACTTGGCCATTAGGGGAATTAAGGTGTGTCCATCATAAAATATACCCATATATATACATCATAGTATATATCCATATATATATATATGTGTATATGTACAACAATCTCTTTTGTGGAGAGTATGTACATAGTCATTGGGTTTTAAGGTGCCAAATTAACAGCTGGAAAACTGTCAGGGTTATTTTCCATTCACCTTCTTCCAGAAAAGCAAGAGCTCAGGTAACGGTAATAGGAAAAACCAAGAGCAGTTGTTTTTATCACACAAACTAAATCTGGATGTGTACTTCATTAGAAGCCTTTTAAAAGTTCAGCTGTGTTGTTTTGTGTTTTTTTCTTTTTTTTAAATTAGTCTCATGGTTTCATTTGACACTGTGTTCCAGGGAGAGCTGTTATTTTACAGAGAAAGGGCCCCTGTCAGCAGTAAAAAGCTAAAGAAACTATTAAAAAAATCAAGAGAGGTTTCCAAAATTGTGAAGTATCTAAGAAAACAGAATACAGGTAAAAGAAACAAAAAAGAGTAAAAAGGAACACCAGCAGACTAAAAAAAAACCAACACAGCTTTGATGTGAAGGAATGAAAACTGCTGAAAGCAGGAACTGGACAGTTATCTTTCTGAAAGGCAAATCTGAAGTAAGCAGGTATGTCTCTATACATACAATACACATTCAGTAACACTCACCTTTCTGAAAAATCTGACTCTATAATTTCTTGAGTCCGTTTTCGCTCCCTAAGACAAGACAATTCAAACTTAAGTTGAAAATAACATATCTATAGACCACTAAAATCACTGCATATGGGGCCTAGCTGGTTCTAGTGTTTGCTGTTACATGTTTACTGGAAGGGAAAAATACAACACATAGAGCTTGACAAAATTTGAGGGAAGGTAGTTAGAACGTGTGGAGGAAGTTGTTGGAGCTCACTGCCAGACAAATTCTATTCCAAATTTTACCATCTTTGCCCACAGGAATTGAGGGAAGTCACTTTACCTGGAACTACAGGAAGTGCTGGTGTGAGCTAGATGTCCAAAGTCCATCGAAAAGGAGAAGCTGGGGTCCTTTGAAAATTCCTATTTAAAATTCTTCCATGTGGAAGAAAAATGTCTTTAAACAGTGCATAAAATATATCCTATATTTTCAAGCCAGTGAATGTTTAGGAATCTTTAAACAAAACCTCAAGGTAAAACACTAAACATATTCCTGTTAGAGCTGATGCATACAGAGCTGAAGACAGACTCTGAAGAAGTAGCTGCCATGAATTTTGAACAGCAGGAGCAGTCTGCAATCACTGGCCATTCCTCATCATCCAGTTTATTCCCCAGAGCAAGCAGGAGCTGCTTTCCAGACCTGCCTTTTCCTGTTGCAGCTGACCAAGGCAGTGCCCGAGAGCTGTGCTGAGCTAGCTGGCAAACGTTGTCTCCCTGTGCTTTCCAAAGCTGGGCTCCAAAGCACAGACTTACACAGCTGAACACCTGACACTGCTGGGAAGAAGCTAAACAAAAATGATGGGTTTGAAAACCTATGGTTGAAAGCCAGCACACTTTGGTTGCATAATGCACAAGTAGGCCTCTCCCTAGCAGCACCAAAGGGATTTCTGTCCATGGTGCTTAACTGGGGACTGAGCAGCTGGGGCTGGGGGCTGCCCCAGGCACAGGCCTGGGACAGCAGTGACTGAGAGCTGTGCCCTGCTCTGCACACCAGGCTGCCAGAGCCTGTGCCCAGCCCTGCCAGTGAACGTGCTCCTCTCATTTTGGAAATAATTTGGAGTCTGTGAAGTAAACAATGGGTAAAGCAAGCAGTCTTCTGAAGTGTCTTCAGCAATGGCTTGCTACCTCAGTTCAGGAATACCACAGACCCTTCCTTAGCTCTGTTCCTGAAATGAAAATATGGCCTATTGTATGGACTTCTGCATGGATCACTATTGACTGGTCTGTCTGGCATCATCTCAAGCCTTTTTATGGATGAAGCGAAAGATAAAGCTCATTGGAAATCCTGTGTCTCGACATGGACAGTACACAAACAGAAGGATGGTGCTGCTTGGTGGCAGTGGCTGATGCAGTGCCGCCACAAGGTTGCTCTGGGAATCCCCACCACTGGATGACACTTGGGAAAGCGAGGCGTGTTGATTCTTTGGTTTAGCAAGCTGTGAGCAGACAGTAGAATTTGTCCCTCTTCTGGGTTCTGAAAGAACATCTGTCTGGCCTCCACAGTAATCTTTGACAACTCCTTTCTCAAATAAAATCAGAACTAAGTGCATTCAAAAGGTATTTCAGGAAATGAACACTCAGCAAAAAAAAATCTGCTTAAGAACTGCATGGCTGGGCCTGCAGTTTATTGACTCTCTGGGGAGGAGTAAAGTAATTGGGAAGTACAACCTATAACAGACCTTGCTTACAGAGTAAAATGGAGAAAATCAAGGTACAAACATTGCACTCTCATTTCTGCTCTTTCCTAGATGCTCCATTTCCCACCTCTATTGTTGAACAGGTAATACTGACATTTATCACTGATTCGAAAAATTAATCTAGATGCAGAAATATATTAGTTTTTCAGAGGCAAAGCACTACATCTCTTTTTTTTTGAGATAGCTAAGCTCAGCAGTACTGGTATTAAAACAAAATGCCAAGAAACACTGTAAAGACTAGATTTAATTAGAAGAGATAAAGAAAGTAATGTTCGGCTGGAGCACCTCAGAACCCCATGAAACTTGCTGTTAATGTAGAATAGTAATAAAAATACCACACTGATTATATTCAAAGTTTTCCATTAGAGTTTATTCTTAAATTACTCTTGAAGTGTTTTTGACAGTCTCTCCCCGTGTAGGTACCTGCTGCTGTCTTCAGTAGCAGTGTTACATGGATATACCATGAACTTCTGGAAAAATACAGGCTTCTTTTAACAGGAGTCGTCGTGATTCTCCATTTTCACCAAGAAACAGACACTGTCAGAAACCACAATTAAAATCCGACAGTGAAGTGACTGGTGCTTATAATTTGTGTTCACGTGCTCCAGACATCAGAAGTCCCTCCCAGTCTGAAAAGCACATGCCATACTCCATGTAGTTGTGCAAGAACTAGAAACTGTAAGTCAGCATAGATTCAACAGTATAAATAGTGGAAAGGATCAGAACAGATGCTCAGACATCTTTAAATGAGACAAAAGCCTTACCCTGGGACCCAGCCGGCAGCTTCTGTGATGTGTGTCTGTGTGACCATTGTTGGAGCTGGGTTATACGGGCTCCCAATCAGAACACTCCCTGAACTGGTCAGCCTTTGTGGCGTGCTTATGATCTGTAAAATTCAGCAATAGAAACCACAGCTCTCTGAAGAAAACAGAGGTAACTATAGTCCAAAATTCATGCTAAACATTGCACTAAGAAAAGTAATAATAATTCTGTACCAGAAGCAGTCATAATATACATACATAATATACAGAAGAGATGGCATCAGAAGATCTTCATACAGCAAAGCCATTACAGCACTGCTAAGTTTCCTATTAATTGTACTATATTACTGTATTACTTGTATGGACAAGGACCAGACAAATGATTCCAAGTAATTCCTAAGTATGGCAGATAGGATCTGTACCTATAGACACCCAGTTGTTTCTTCATGAGTACATCTAAGCAACTTCTTGATCAATGTAATCAACACAGCCTTCTTTCTTTCCAATGGGTTTGTCTCTTGTAATTGTCTATACAAAAGACAATCTGAGCTGCAGGCAAAGCATTCCATGCAGTTCCTAGCATTCATAATATTCCAAGGCATTCTGGCAACTAATCGTACCTACAGAGTTCAATGTAAAGTCTTTATGGTATAGATAGAATTTACATTTATATAAACCTGGTGAAATTGTAGGTACACTGGTTAACACCGAGATACCCAGTCTCGACTTCTAAATCGAAGTTGATTTTTCAGAGTAGATTACCAGAATAATTTAAATAATATTTAAAAAAAACAGTATAGAGAAAGATAATCTTCAAAATAAACCCAATTTAATTATTTTGATTCCATTATGCTAAGATTAATATCAAGTGCTTTTTACTCTTATACCTTACCTAATTTTTTAAAACTTTGTTTTACTTTGCTCCATTTATTAGTGACATTTTGAGTAGTGACTGTACTAAACTTTGTAGGTTCCTTTACTATTTAACTTATCCAACACCCATATAAGCATCCTAAGGCACTGTGTAAGCATCCCAATGCACTCTGGTAATCAACTGTTGTGACTATATGCTATAATATATAGGTACTGCAAGTGTGTATATATATACATGCATATATATAAACTGCAGATAAGTATACAGCATTTGTTTGGTATCCATCACTATTGTTTAGACAAGTAGAAAAATGGTATGTGAAGAATTCCCCATTTCCTTAGCTCATTGAGCACTACTGCACAACCCCCCAGCACCATGTTGTGACTACACGTCTTTTTTGTCTTAAAGACATAAATTTATCTCATTTATTGTTTGCAAATGTACAGCTTGGAGAAACAAGGGAAAAGAGAATTTTAGAGAAACCAAAACATAGGTAGAGGTTATGTATTTATTTCCTGGTTGATACTGGAGAACCAAAGGCTTTACCCATCGCAGACAGGCACAGGAAAGGTGTCACTTCTGTCACCTGGCTGCTGCTCCGGCCTGAGGCCGAAAGGTGTCCAGGGCTGACTGGTGACACCGAGCTGCTGTGGCCGGCAGGTGCCAGTGGCCCCGGGGCGAGTGACGGCCCGGCCCGCGCCGCCACCTAGCGGCACCCGGCCGCTCCTGCACCCGCAGCGACCGGCCACGGAGCCACCGTGGCACAGCCCCGGCCGGGGGCACGCCGGAGCCTCCGCGCTGCTCTCAAGGACCCGCAGCGGCCCCGGGGCCTGGAACCCGCCGTGGGTAAATAAGGCCTAAATAAATTAATTAATCGAGCAGGGTGTTGCTGACACAGGCAGATGCTGAGGGAGCGCTAACATTGCCACTAGTGAGCATTCGCTTTTAAACAGCCCGGCACAACACAGCTGAATGCTGGGTGTCTTAGAAAGCCTGTGTTAATGGCTATTTATTAAGAAAATGTTTTCTGAATATAGATCTATCCTTGCAAAGTAGCAGAATAAAAGAATAAAAAATAAACAAAAAAAATGTGTGTCACATCACGCAGTAGCTTTTGCAACTTGTACCTGCTATATAATCTAAACTGCAAGCAGGGCTCACTGAAACCAAAAGCAGGGCTTGAGAAGGCAGTCATAAGAGTAGGAACTGCATAAAAAGCGAGTGCTCTCCCTGTTGTGGGCTATTTATTGCACTGCCAGGACACATCCTCAGTGGCAGAACTGTTCCAGCACAGTGCCACAGGGCACAGGCAGCAGTGAGCAGCTGATGCACTGAGCTGTTCCTGGCAGGCAGCCCCTGGCCAGTGCTGGGGGCAGAGCTCTGGGAGTGCCACAAGGGTGGCTGTGATGTGTGTGCTCCCTCTGCACGGTTGGCACAAAGCCCCCGATGGACAGCAGAAACTGCTCAGGTGAAGGCGGCCCAACATCATTTTTATGGTTGTGTACTCAGGCTAAGTGCTTGGCAAGGAGGTATCAGGTTACTAGAAACTGTTCACAGTATTGCATGTTTATCTCTCTGGCCACCAGAAAAATCTAAATTTTTTCTCAAAACTAGATCCAAAATCCCTGGAAAATCAATATATGTATACAGTTATGGACAGGAAAACAGAGTTTTAAGAAGAGTAGTTTCAACAAGTTTAGAATTTCTACCAACACATCAAAGACGCTCTCTGACAATCCTGGAGATTTACTGGTGAGAACATGACTTAAAACGTTCAAAGAGTATCAATAACAAGGGCTTTTTCTTAGTACACTTTTGAACAATAGTTAAAATGTCAGCTGGTAAAGCTGTTTCAATTTCCACTCAAAGCCCAGAAGATAGGTACCCCCTAAGGGCACACACAAGAGCATTGCTGGGAGTGGCAGCTCTGGCATGCCAGGCCTGCTGTGCCCCTGGGCCACCACTCTCCCATCCAGGTGGGGCACTTTGTGGCTGAGGCAGGAGGCAGCAAGTTCCTCGCCTGTTCCTCTCTTACACCACCAGGAAGTCACAGCCACTTACACAAGCTGGCATTACTGGGGTTGCAAAACTTACCATTTGGGGTCCAACATTCACATTGATTGGTCCCAAGGTTTTTGGCAAAATCTTAGTCGGAGAGTTGGTGCTGGAAACTGGCAACGCGATTACTGAAATATTACCTAAAGAGAGTGGTAAAAGGAGAGTTTTAAATTACTTCCTTAGTAACCTGTGAGAAACACTGGCAAGTTCTCACACCACTCTAATGCTTTGGAATCAGGTTGGCTTTGTTGTCTCATTTGCTGTGAACACACTCTCACATAACCTCCAGCCCTCTCAGCAGATGTCACAATAGTAAACTACACCTTTACTATTTTACTTTTGAAATTACTTGTATTTTTTTTTCCAGAAACAATTTATTCTTGCTTAAGACAAAGAGCACACAGCCTGACATTCCTCAGCATTAGAAGTGAAAATTAATGAGAATACTTCTAAAAGAAGCCAACATACAAATACTACTTACAATCATAACCACATGTACAAAACAGGCATCCATAAACCTTCAAAGCCTTAACCATTCCTCATCTGACTGTCCCAGAGCGTTCCACAGTCACTGCTGACGTAAGCCAAGCACAGCCTGCCTGTACAGATGGAGTAAGCGACGCCTTCACAACTAACTAAAGTCACAGAGCAGGCAGCTGCATGGCACAATAAAGTCTCCCGTGCCATCTCCACCCCAAGATGTTTGTCATCTCTGTGATCTCAAACTGCTTATGGATCTAAATCATCCTGAAGGGCAGCTCTGTGCTGACAGCCCCAAAATACTGCTGCTCCTCTTCTATCCCAAATTGTACCTTGTATCTCGATTATTTGGAATTAATGTTTAAATCAAAAGTGTTGCAGCACCACTGCTACCACCTGAGTGTTCAAACTGTTGTGCACAAGCCTCTCAAAGCCCTGAGCACACTGGCTTATCCACAGACTGCCACTATGGTGGCAGCAGCTCCTTTCTCTGTGACAGCTTCAAAGCAGGAGAGCTGGGAACTGATCAGTGAAACACCAGCCCCCATTCCTACACACAGCCTGATCCAGCGTGGGGAGGGATGGGCTCTGAGGCACAACCAAATACAAGGAAGAGCTGCCACTGCCTGGTAATCCAGAGTCAGCCTGGGTCTAGCTGGGGTCATGAGGACAAGGAGTTCCCGGAGAGCCACTAATGTTCTCTGGCACTGCAGACAGCAGCTGAAGGCATCTGAGGTGACAGGTGCCTTCAGAGCAGCCCAGGCACCAGCCCTCCTCCCACAGGAGCCAGCCAACGCTCAGCTTAGCCCACGTGGCCCAAGCTGACTCAGTGGTGTTACACATCTCTGTTCCCCTGTTCACCTCCACTGCCCAATTTTCTTTTCTCACTTGGTCCTGAATCATGGTCTCTTTTTTTACATTTTATTTTAGTACACCTATGTTTTCCATGAGGTTACTGAAAAATGATAAATTCAAAGTAATTTCTCTGCAACAGGAAGCAGAAGCAATACAATTGAAAGGAAGAAGGATCTTTTCTGTAGTTACAGCACAAAAGTAGAAAAGATGCAGATTTACATGAAGTCTCACCTTCCTAAGAAATATTCAACAAATATATGAGAAATACAAACAAATGGAGACTAGGATGCTCTAATGTTCTGTGTAGATTCTTTTGGCTTCTGGAGTAACACTACTACTTAATATTAATTTTCCAAAAGGCAAATCTGTATCTGAGAACATCTTCAGAAGCAGCTTGCATCTCTACTCAATAAAATGAATAAATTCTTCAGTCATGTAACTCACCTGGAAAAACAAATATAAACCTCCCACACTTGCAAACCCACCCCTCCCCAGGAAATCTTTGCTCTGTTATGAAACATCTTTTGTGAGGTAGTGCCAGGGAGCACAATACAGTAATTCATTATTTACATACACTGTGTTCCCATGCTGAGCTCAAAATAGTTCTCTCACTTGCCAGTTTTACTTTTGCTAGAGGATTTTGCCCAGGATTTCCCAAGCTGTGCCAGCATAGTCCATCAGTCTCCCCCCTCATTCCAGGCTGTTGCCACCAATGACGTGTCACTTCCCAGTACTGCTGCAGGAATTTTCCTCCTTTCTGCTCCAGCTGAAACTTTTGACCCCATTACCTCCAAGATCAGCTCTCATACTATTTTTCCTTCTCCCTTTTCTTACCAGGGAAAAGAAATAAATTACTTTCTCTGGTGTCAACAGCATAAGGTCACATGGCCAAGTGCAGTAAAATTGTGAAACGTCGGTTTTGGCTCCCAGCTCTTTTACCACAGGGCTACACCACAGAGCTGCCTCCAGCTGCAGTTCCCAGCCTGCAAGAGGCACTGGGCTGTCATGTTTGTCTGTGCCAGAGTGGCCGTGTGGGGCTCACAGCACTGGACAATGCACACGGCCACCCACCACAGCCAGCCCTGGGCACAGCTTGTTTCTTTCTCAGCATGGATCGCAGCCTGGGATCCATGGGATCCACGTGCTCCATGGGATCCAGCTGCACCTGTGATTGCTTTGAACATTTGCATGGATGCCTTCCCTCACACACACATGCAGACCCCACGGCCAAAGCCACACAGACCCACCAGATTTACTGGGCAGCTCAGGAAAAGCCACTAATAAACCACTAATGAGCAGCAACTGCTGCACTGTGCCTTCATTTACAAGGAAAGCTCCCTGGATAAAGGCACCACTGGGGTAACTTCTGTAAATACAAGGGTCATTCAAATGACCTGATCTTGATTTTAAGAAGACATTGGCTTATATATGGTATACGTTTAAATGTCTTTTTGGCCAGAGTTGATGTCAATAAAAAAGATTTTCATCTTCTAATCCCTACACAAATCCCTCATTTGGCAGCAGTGCAGTCAAAACAATCTTAAGAGTTGACCAAGTTTTCAAAGAAATGTTTCCCTGCCCTCGTTCTTGCTTTTAATTTTCTTTATTGGCAAATATAAACAGGTGAATGTGTAGATTTTAAAATACAGATAGGATGAAAAAGAACCAGTTTGTTTTTATAAACAAGGTATTTCTTATCCACAGTGGCCAGAAAGAAAGAACCAAATTCTTCACAGTAAGAGGTTGTTCTTTGTTTGTTTGTCAGCAGTCGAAAAAATAGTAAACAGACAGTTTTATCAATTACAAATAAAATATTCCTCCCTACCATTTTCTTTTTTTTTCCAATTAGCATCATGGTCCAGATACTCACGTAACCTCAACTGATTCAAATGTAATTATATTTAGGAGGAAGTAGCTATGACAAAACATTCAACAGATTTTGGTATTCAACTGAAAGCAGAAATATCACCAAACTAAGTATATATACTATCACAAAGCAACTGCAAAGGCTTTAAACACGACCACATTGTAAATAAATGCCGAGTCTTAATAACACCCATCATTTGGGGACAAAAAAATTACACTGATTTATGTCCTGGGGCACAAGAGCAGTGAGTACAGTGATAAGCTGAACACAATGAGACCCATCAGCCTTGAGTCACGGTAATCTCACTGCATGGATGGATAAGGTCAGCACAGATGGATCAAACTGGAATGATTTGTATAATAATACTCAATTCTTATATAATGTTTCTCAGCAGTACTTTCGAGGCACAAAGGAGGTCAGTGTCATTATCCCCATTTACCTATGGAAAACCAAGCACATGGGAAAGAAACCCACTTAAAACTCTCATAGGGAGGCTTTAACTGCAATATACAGAGAGCCATCCCAAACTGAGCCTCCTTAGCACTGAAGCAAATTCAGAATAACAATCTGCCAGTGCATATATATATGTATGTTTCTCTCAGAACAAAAGCACTTGGCTTCTACATAAATTATTTTTCCATCCTTCAGTAACTACTATTGTTGCTTCTCAGGGAGAGAAACCAGTGTTGGTATAATTTCATATTTTAAAAAAACATCATTGCTACATAACTATTATTCTTCCTGGCATTTGTGCAATAATTTTACTGGCGCACAAAAATAAAAAATCAATTCAAATTACCTTCAGCTTCAAGCAGTCACAGATAAAATTATTCATGTTTATGTACATGTATGCTCACATGCACACACTAAGCAGCTCACCAAACTCAGTTTAAATCATTATGTGCCAGCCTAAATAGCTTAATTTTGCACAAACAACGTGCACTCCTAGACAAATACTAAGCTAAAGAGATTTTAGTGATTTTTTTTCCTGTATAACTGAATCTGTTAAGTCTGCAGCTTAGTTGCAAAGATAATCAGAAACAATGTCAACTGGAGAATCTATAGAATCTGTCACAGCCAGTTTGAAGGAGACCATGGCTCATGGGGAGCACAGCCCAACCAGCTGGGGTTACACACGAAGCATACATCAACAAAAAAACCCATTGAATTTTCAAACAAAACACCAGGGAAGTGTTGGTAATTTGGATTTCATATTCAGAGCTCTAAACAAATGTCCACTTTTTAGAAGTGTCTCAGTGAACAGCCATTTTTAGTAATACAGCCTATGGCTTGACAATGATGGCAAAAACCCCAGTTCAGAGCAGTGAGCTACCAGCAGCCCATTAGGATATTTTGGAATAACGTATGCGATGCTTCCTCAGGCTCCTCTATTACACTAAGACGTTTACTGATCTCCAAGATCAGTATTACAAAAGCATATAGAAAAATGGAATTATTATCACATTATTAGTACACAAGCATTTTCTTGGTAGATTTCTTCATTTGTGCATTGCACAAAATTACTGGGCTACAAACCTAACTTTAAAAGTTCCATAGAGATGAAATCAAAGAGATCTGTAGAAAAGAAAAAATAAAATAGGGCAGACATTTTTTCAATGTACTTCAGGCTTATACTGAGCAGTAAAATTTCAGTCGTTTACTGTTCAATTTCAATTTCAGATGAATCTACAGTAGTTAACAGCTGTATGAATCTGAAAGTACCAGGCACAGGCCTATGGATAACTTCTTCTGATATCTTGGTCGTTTTAGCATAAAATGAAGTACTTCTCTCACAGCAGCCCTGTGCACTATGTTTTTAAAACACCAGCTGTCACGACTTAGTAAAAGATAGGTACTGTGTAATAGACACATTGAAATGAAGTTCATTGTGAAGTTGTATTAGAAGTGAAGATCCCCACCAAAGCAAGCTCTCTACAATTATGATGAATATGATGAATGGCTCCTCCCTCATGGAGCCCATTGCAAGATTGGTACTCTGGGCTGGACTCCCTTTTCTGTCCACAGCAATAAACAAAAAACAACACGTAAACTCACAGGAACTGGGAATACAGTAACAAAGAACTATTAACTAAGGATAGCAGGATTCCTCAAAACCATTGTGTGAGCCTACATCACACACTTTAGGGTAAGAATCCTGTACCTATGGCCCCAGCAGCAGAAGATGTGCCCAGTCCCAATTGCCCCACGGCAGCCTCTCCTTGCACGGGTGTGCCCCGGCACCCACGCAGTATCTCAGGATGTAACCTGGCTCTTCCTCATTGACCACTAACGTGAGCTTTCACGTGATATCCGATTGCAAATCTTGATTTTATCACAGGGTTTCACACCCAGGCAACTCCAACAGATTAGGAAGCCTTGGGAATCTCTAGGCTGGCACAGAGCCCCGAAAGCTGCACACATCCCTGTGCGTGCAGAGGGGGAATGGGGGTGGTTTTATGGGGCAAGGGGTAACACAGACACGCCCTCTGCTTGGAACCACCAGAAAAACGGTTTGATTTTCCACTGTTGTAATAGATGCAAACAGGCTTACGAAACTTCAAGCATGTAACTCAGTGACTGGGAGTGTCTCCCAAACAGATTAAATTTTAAATCCTCACGGTTACACCTGCAACTTTTTATCATGAACTCTACAGCAACGATTACCCCAAACCAAAGAGAGAGCTGCCACCATCTAACTCATTCACAAACCTAATTACATCTACCTAAGGACTAACTTGAACTATTCTATTGAATCATTTTAACAGAATGGGCCATAAATGAACACTCAGCATGCCATTTAAAACAGGATTTTGCCTGAATGATGGATGCAGGTCCTTAGTTCAATCAACCTTACCAGACATCAAAGTTCTGTAGACATCCAGGAGCACATCAATCTTGTTAGCATAGATCCTCCCAGGAGTATCTCCCAAAAGGCACAATCCATGATGGAAAACTAGGAGAATACCTGACACACACATAGAGATCTATTCCCAAGGCTACAAACAGCCATCTGTGTTCTCCAAAACTTGAGAGGAAGTATCTCTTTTTGTCGGGACAACGGCAGCAGCACAACCAACAGCAAATAAGGCTTCAGGCATCTGCATCTCTTTATTGTGCAACAGTACAACCTTATATACTCTTCATCCCACATGCATTGCACCTGTGTGCCCTCTGTTCCCTTTGGTGATTGGTCAGCACACCTTGGCACCCATGTCCCATTGCCTTCAATACTGTTCACCTGTCTGGCACAGCTGTAGCCCCACTCCCAATTGCCACAAACTGTGTGCTAACAACATCTTTTCCATTCAGCAACCCAAGAATATTCATTTACTAAACAGTGAGAATCAGAGCCACTTTTTTCTGTCTGGGAAAATGAAAATGCAGGTCTCCTACAGGAATAATTTCAATCACTAGTAATTTCAGGTAAGGAAATGAAGTACAGCCAGCCCAGCCTAGCCTGCCACAGCTGAACAATTTTGACTGCAACAATAAGAATCTACTATGTCAAAGACCATGTGAAAAGGACTTTCAGAAAGGAGATATCCTGACTATGCTACATGGGCTACTAAAATATTTTACCCAGTAGTGGTCCTTGCACAAGCAGTCCCTGGCATTAGGTGAGTACCATGACCATCAGTCAAAAGCCATCTGCATGTGGCATTCCCTCTCAGATCCAATGAGTCTTCATTTCAAGCAGAAGAAACAAGCTCCAAATGGAGGGGCTTTTAGCCAAAAGAGCCTGTTACCTATGAGATAAAGGCAACACATGCAGGGAAGTGAATTGTCTGTTTTACTAGAACTGTTCACTAAACAAAGTGAACAACATTTGAGTTAATGTTTTGCTGAGCACTGTGAAATTTCTTCTAGGCACATGCAGGAAAAAAATATGGTTCCCTTCAGAATTAGGCAGCATGTCTTTTTATGAGGATTACAAATTTGGATGTATATGCTTTGATTCTGCAATCATCACATTTAAAACATCAAATTCTTTAGTCAATTTGCATTGCATTTAGATACACTGGGTGTTAGAAATGTTTTTTCCCCTAGCATCATCTATACAAGGAATAAAAACATAAACAGTGAAAGTATTCTAAAAAGCCTGAATGAAAAAAAGCTGCAGCAGGAAGATGACAATATTCACTAACAAACACAGGAAACAAGTTAGAATAAGAAAACTGAACCCCTAAATAAACCAAACAACCTGTCAACCTAGTTAGAAACATTAATTCAGATTTAAAAATCGGCAAAAGTGACAGAGCAGTACTCTAAGATTACAGATCAGATTGCAATAGCTAAGCAGTCTGTGAACAGTAACTTCTCCTGTAGCAAAATACACCAGGAAAACACCCAGAGGCTGCACAGACCCTAAAGGTAAAGGACACTAAAGGTAACCATGGGAAAGATAAATGGAGCCTGATCAAACAAACATTGCAACAGCAGCAACAGAGTAACTCCCCAAGACGGTTCAGGGGAAAAACTAGCAGAGAAAGGAGATTTTGAAAACTGAGCCTGTGGATGGAAGAAAAGCAGAGAAATCCATTTTGAAGTGCAAGGGTCACGTGAGCAGCTACTTTGATTAGGCATTTTTAGTGAGACAAACACAGCAAGTTTCCCCAATGCAAGGACTGCCTGGTGGTGGTAAAGCTGTGGAAGGAGACTGCAGTATCTGTGTGAGCACAGAAACAGCAATAGCTGACTTGGTGTCTCAAAACATCCTGGTGCAGTCTGAAACAGCATCCTCAAAGAGCCAGGCTGCTGTTACCAAGCAAAGGGACAGGGTGGTGGCTCACCTAGAGCAGAACAGCATTCTTCAAAATTAGACCAAATAAACCTAGAATTTCACAACAGATTTCATAGAAAAATAAAATAAGGAATAAAAAGGAAGACATTTTGCAAGGAATTTTCTATGTGCTCAAGTTTCAGCATGGGAATCTGAAGTGTTCCATTAATGCAATACTGTTTCTGCTAGAGGCAAATAACAAACACACATCACAATTATTTTTTTGAAGACAAAAGAAAAATGCAACTTTTTTTTAAGTAAAAACTTCTAGCCCTTGAAAGCTGATGCTTTCAAGAAGGTCTTCATTAGAGCAAATGGCCTCTCTCCTTTGTTTTTGAACATATCATAAATCCATCATGCTTCAGTCTAAGGATACTATGAGGGCACATTACAAATAGGCCCAGATATGTAGCAGTAAATTGCCTTTATTTTTATTATAGCAAACGATTTAATTTAAATAATGTATATCAAAAAACAAAAAAACCCACCCAAAACCAAACAAAACCACCAACCAAACAAAACCCAAAACAAAACAAAACAACCCCTGCCTTCACTAGGAAGCTCACAAAGCCCTTTTAAGAGATAGTGGATCTGAATGTCTGTTTGGAGTTTCTCCTCCCCTCCATAATTTCCAGAGTTCAACAGTGGACATGCCAAAAGAAGTAAAGGATACTTTAAACTCAAAGTAAGAGACAGTTTGGATACAGGCTGTATCTGTACAATTTCCCCAGCTTTTATGGAATATTTGATGTCCTAGAAAGAGTAATCCATTGTGAACAAGATGTTTTACTGCAATAGAGATGGCAACAATTTCTAATTTTACTTCAATGTTAAAGAAAATCATTAGATCATAACATTTTATAAAATATACAAAAATGGAGGTAATAATGCATCCATCATCCCAGAAGCAAAATCTGATAAAGAGTGGGATACGCATCACTGGAATATTCCCAACAGTAATGACCCACACTTTATAAAGTTATCCAGTTATTTTCTGGACAAATCAATTGCTTGTTTCAGAAATTATTTGAAAATGTTGCACTTAGTCTTTTTCCCTAGCATCACAAAACAATTCAAACAATGTGCAATAAATAATTCTCAAAGGCCTCCACCAGTCTGTCATATTCTGCAAAGTTTAGAAAACTAGGAAGATACTGTAGCTCCAACCATTTTCTGTTTATCTGTCTCACTTTTTCAGTCTCTTTGGTTTGATAGCTGAAAAAAAAAATCAACCTTCCTGCTACTCTATACATTGGTTTATTCCAGTGGATAACAGCAAACTAACATTTACTTAGAAAGGTTGATTGAAATATTTCCTGAACTGCAAATCCTTGAGTTTTCTAATATAGATAAGGGGTTTATTTTACTGGAATACCACAGCTGTTATGACGGATCATAAATTGGTTTTGAGTCAAAAGTGATTAATCTAGAAGTGCTAAGATAAAACAGGACGGGACAAAACATAATTTTTATTGTAAATTGTGCAGAATTTTAGAAAGAAGTATGATATCATGCTTAGCCTTCTCTGTCATTTTGACTACAACAGAATCAGGGAACTTTAAGGGTGGGCTAAAAATCAGGAAATTCAGCATATTATTCGCCATCAAGGAATGAAAAAAAGGGCTTATTTTAGCCATTTATTATTCTTACTACACCTTCTTTTCCCCTCCAAAATTCTGAACACCTTCTCATCTTTGTTACTGACACTTACTTGTTGGTATTAAACAACTACCAGTGGGGATGTATGAAATATATTTTGAACATTTAAATTCTGAGTATCCCAAATGTGAATCAATCATATGCAGTGAAATAAGTCTTAATGTATGTATCAAATAGAATTCTCTTACCTTTTGTTGGGCTCTGGTTCTGATCTATAAATCCTTTCAAGTCTCCATTTGTGGAAGTCACACCAACCTGAACAAAACATTTTTGAAGTCTTAAAATATTATAAACTTTTATATGTTTTCTAATATGCAACTAACAATATTATGAAAGCAATTTTCTGCATTATGAAACATCATAATCCTATGGACAGTAGAGTCTAACAGGAGCATGAGACTCAAGGCAAGGTATCCAGGACATTTACTGTGTATATATGAAGACAAACTCTACTTTTAACAAAGTTGTTACCTAAAAAACACCCTGAATATTCTGACTGTGTACTACATATGACCCAAGCAGCCCATTCTGGCTACTATGGTGTAAGGCACCGTCCCCTGCAAGTCAAAGAGAGCAGCTGCCCCCAATAACACAGCAGAAATCTGCCCATGTCCAATTGCTTCAGTACTAAGCTGCACAGTCCACAGGTATGGGATGTGACTATTGATGCATTCTAAACACATTCCCTAGTCTACAGAGATACACTGATTTACTGAGGGTAAGTTACTGGAGACATGGAAAACTTAAATCTTATACAGAATAGTGCAACTCAGACTTTGGCATGCACACAAAGCATAGGAAAGTGTAGTTTTGTACAGAAAAATACAAGATCACAGCTCCTGGATGAGGAAGAAGCCCCTCATATCCCAACCTCTTTTTAAAATATTATAAAATTTGAGTACTTCCGTAAATCATTGGGACAAAGGATTCCACTATCCAAGTTAAAAGAAGGCAATCATACGATGAAGGATCAAACATTTTGCTTTATTTTACAGATGTATGTTGCAATAATGGAACCTACGCTAGGGCCACTTGAAGAATTTTAATACACTCAAGCCGGAGGATCATTTAATTTTAGGTAAATTAAACTTAACTAAAAGAAACTACCCAAGACAAAAGAATACCTACTATAAGCCTTCAGTCTCTCAATTCTGATTAGAGACCTTGTATTCAGCAAATAATTTTTATGGGGGAAAATCTGTACACAGCATTGTGACAGACTCTTGAAAATACTTCTACTAAGATTTTTTCCCCATCAGGAGACACATAAGAAGACCAACTGTTTCTACACTACTCTGATTGTAAAACACAGCCCAAACGAGCTCAGTTATGTGCTTCTACAAACAAGCCCTTCGCGGTGCTCAGTACAGCTGCTCAGTTTATCTCAGACACTGTCAGTACCGCACTGGCTCTTTCCTGCCCTTCCTGGCACACCCAGCCAGATCCTCCTGCACTCGGAGGCGCTTGGGCTGTTGTGCTGTCCCCAGAGGCTGTCCCCAAAGAGGCTGTCCCATTTTCCCTCCCATTCCTGGGCCGTCTCCCAGCAGGTGGCAGCGGTGCAGCAGCGATGCAGCAGGGCTGGGGAGGGCCCGAGCAGGAATGCCCGGATCGGAGCAGGGCAAAGGGAGGAAGATATAAAAACAAACCAAAGCGTCTCCTTAGCACGGTTTGGCATAGATCCATACGGGCAAGAGCAGCACTCCAGGATCTCTTGTGCACGGGCAAGGAACGCTCATGTGGTAAGAGGCCACAGTGGTTCCTTCCACTGAGGATGTGCTCCTGGAGATGTCTGACCAAGGCTGGCACGGCTGGAAACTGCACAGCGTAAGGCAAGAGTTCCAGCGGCCAGCCAAGGGGAACAGGCTGCACTGCTGGCTCACCTCTGCTGCCTGCACACAGACAACAGGGTCAGCTTCTCCCAGGACCCCTGCCTGCCTCTGCAGAAACTAGAACAACACAAATAGGAGACAGGAAAGAATAGGGGTCCACAGGGATAAATATCATGTTAGATTACGGGCCTCAACTCATTCCAAGAGAAGGGATTACAAAGAACATCTTCAAAGACAGCATTGAAATTTGTTCACAATTGAACGTTCAGCTCGAAATTTACAACTGTACATTTCCCTATTAATTCAAATCAGTATTTGATTTAAACACTGAAGATGACACACATATACAGTGTCAGAATGAAAATTCTAACTTCTACATTTAATTCTCTGAAAGATTCAGAAGGAAATGCAACAAAGTACTTGAGAGAGGTTTTTTTGTGCGTATGTTGTACTTCAGTGATCCAAATGACACAAAATTACAGAACTTCAGGTTGCACAGAAATGTTGTTTTCATTACAATGATCCTAGTAGCACATTTATAAAGAGCAGCACTTTTCTCAATTTTATAATCTCTGTATCTAAGTTTAGAAGAGCTTGAAAACAAACTCGAATTTAATGAGAACCGAAGTGAGAAATGTGGCAGATCTAAAGGAATTTGTTTCTCTTGCAGAAGAATGATCCGAAGTCCTCAGAAGAAGCAATGTGTTATGCAACATTCCAAGAGTGCTGCATAGCAAGACCTTTACAGGATTCCATCTCAGTGTTCAAGAGGAGACAGACCACACACTGCTTTTGGGAATCTTGTACTGTAACAACTCCTAAACTGAAAACAGCAAACAATCCATTGCTTAACTGGTATCATTTGTTACTTTCTGTACTGCTCCTGTGATATTTCTACTTTCTAACACTGGTCCAGAGTGTCTGGATTATTGGGCATGTCAGGAGCTGGACTCCTGCTTCTGTTCATCTGCAGCACAAGGAATCCAGCCACAACGGAAGATGAAGAAAGGACTTGGCAGGCCTTTGCATACTACTAAATACCTTCCAGGTTTGTTTGCCTTTCCTGTTAGGTGACTGAGTTTCCAAAGAGGGTAGGGGAAAGAAAGAGTCACAGCCAGAGTCTTGGATGGGGCCAACTGCCACGAGCAGCTCTTGCACTGTAGCCCAGCCCTCCCTACTGCTTGGCTGGGCAAATCTCTGTGACCAAGCTCAGCAGTTAAACTTTCTTCCATGCTGACACGTGAAAGGAGAATATCACAGCCTTTTAACCAACCTTATCTATGGCAAGACAGCCACCCTCTGAGAAGCACTGACAAATAACTTCATAATCAATACTAACAGTCTGATTCAAAAAGCTTGCTGAAGTTATAGCACTCATTTGTTTGAGTAAACTAAACTAAAAATAAATTTATCATGAGTATTTTCTCTTTTTTTCTCCATTTGTTAATACTGTTTTGATGTCTTTTTACATGAAGGATGGATGGGAAAGGAGATACAAAACAAAATTTTCTCATGTAAGTAAAGAATGAAATAACCCAGTTGGACAGGATGATTTGAATTACATCTGGCTACAATGTATATGGTAAGCACATAAACATGTCTTCTCCAAGAGAACCTGTAACTTTTATTCAACATTTTATTATTCATAGCTTTTTTGGTCAGATTAGTTTTCTAAGGAAGGTCAAATTGCCCACAAACAATATTCCACAAACAATATTCCACAAACAGATACCAGAAAGGGTCCTGCATTTAAAGGAAATGAGCAGTGAGCCCAGCCTGGATAATTTTCCCACCATGCACTCAGAGTTAGGAAGGAAAAACAGTGATGTGGAAGGTTATTCATCTTGCATGCACATTCAATCTACAGGAACATTGTGGCACCTGCTGGAAGCCTTGGACAGAAGGTTGTTCAACACAGCTTCTTGCAAGCTGGAAAGCCATTCCAGCCACAGCTCACTGCACAGGGCTGGGATGCTGCAGGAGCACAGACATGCCCAGCTGAGGGGTGGTGACTGCAGAATGCAGAGGTGGCAGCTTCCTGCTGTGCACATTTGACACAAGACACCTGCCCTTCAAGAGTTTCTTGGAAGATGCCCAAATTCCAGTACTTTAAAATTTCCTTTCCTTGATGCTTCAACACAAAGGAAAACGATGGAAGTACTCTCTCAAGGAAGCTCTCTCCCTCAGCTCACTCTGCAGACCACTAAACCATTTCTGACACTCTAACAAATACTAACCTTACATGTGAAACAGGTTTTGAGCTGCAGAAACCCCCAGGCATATACAGAATCTAAACCCTGCAACTCTGCAAATTCAGAAACATTATGGCCTTCTAATGGCATCAGGAAACACCAGGGCTGGCACTATTGCTCTGAGTGTGCAATTCTGAGTAACCAAGGTTGGGAAAGCCCAAAGAAGTGCTACCAATAAGAACACAAAGCATATAACCACCATATGAACAAGTAAATGTGAAACTGAGTCCTACATTCATCTGCACCACAGTAGCTGATTTTTTTAAAAAATAAATCCATAAATATTAGGTATCTGACTAGGTTTGCATGAGTTTGAAATGCAAAATTGCAAAGCATGCATACCAATAAAATATTTCTTCCCTAAAGTAACCATGGCATTGTGCTGAAGTAAACAACAAAATTATATTTCTATATTCAGAACAAGAGTAGGTTACCCAGAGTGAATGTCACATCTGTCCTTGGAGACTTTCAAAACCCAAAGCCATGATGGAGCCCTGAGCAAAGCACCAAGCAACTGGGTTCCAGTGTCAAAGAGCTCTACAAAAAACATCAGAGTAGATGGCCTCATGAAATCCCCTCCAACCCATGCCACTCTATGGCTATTACACAGCACTCCATGGATTTTATTGGGATTGGTATTTATCCTTTGGCTGCATGGAACAAAAGGTCAAAGCCACAAATGACCTGGATTTGTGCAGCTGTTCCACATACATCAGTAGAATTACTTATTTGTACTAGAGTTGAATGTGACCTATGAAATAATAAGCAAAGAGCTTTGAATATACACATCAGTTTATGTCTTGGTGAGCTTGAATCAAAAAGTGAGATATAAGACACCTCAAAGCCTGGAACTACACACCAAATGAAGCTATTAATAAAGCCAACAGAAATGTTCAACACTTGAGAATTAATTTAACCGAACTATGTCAACGGCACCAATCCAACCCAATATGTGCAAAAGCTTTTGCAGGAACTGAACAGAGCACAATCCTAGGTACCTGCACTTTGATTGTGGGGCACTTCTGTGGTGCTGTTGGTTCCTAAACCCATTCAGATTTAACCAGAATGCAGGATGCCCTGTCAAAGGCAGTCAACAGGGAAATTGCCCAGGGCCCAAAGTCATACTCAATTCATTGATCACCAGGATTAATTAGGACTGTTCTCTATATAAGCTGTGTACCTTAGGAAACACAGCTAATTAGGCAGAAAACTAAAGTCAGGATGTTAAGACATTTCATAAGCTTCCTCAGCAGTCAGGATAGAGGAGTCAAATATAGAGCCTTGAGACACCACTACAGGCTGGTTAATGAGCAAGCAAAAAAAAGGCCTTCAGTCTTCTAGGAACCAAGAGTGTACCAACAGTAGCAAAATAATATGCAGTCTTTCTATTCTTTCTTGAGATGTGAGACTCAGACTCAGTAGAAGGATTTTACAGAGGTGCAAAGGTGAGAAGATTCAACAAAATGTGCAACTTTCACATAAGTTTGAAGAAATGTTAGAGAAATCACAGACTACCTCAAGTTGGAAGGGACCTGAATGGATCAATATGAAAACAGGATAAAGCATTGTCTCAGTTATCAATCTGACCCACCACTGAGTAAACTCCACATACTTAAAGAGCTTCTAACCTGTTTAAATTTATCAAAATACTGCAGAAGATGATGGGGTACATATTTGTGGTATACAAAAATCAGACATGTTCAAGAGTTATACTTACATTTTTTGCCGTCATGTCAGAGAGTATTGCTTTATATTTCATAAAGCCATAAGATATTCCTTTTCATCTTCAGAGAATCTTTACAATCAACATCCTGTAAGACAGTTAATGAAATATCTTAGTTGAATCCCAAGCTTCCAATAAAATAATCGCCACAACAGTCAGGTTCTGCAGAGATACTAAAAATGTTCATGGCTTGGAAGAGGCAGAGATGAAATCCTGTATATGAAGGCCCAACTTACATAAAGGCCTGACTACATTAATGTGCTAGCAAACCATGTTATATCATCACTAAAGTTTTGTAATGAAAACCATGCAATCTTTTGCATTTAATGCAGATTGGCTTTAAAAATGGAAGTGAATTACTTCTCTCCACCATCTCTTTAGCCAACAACAGAGAAGGCTTTTAATGAAATGTATATATACGGAAAACATTCAAAATTTCTAGGAAACATGCAAGAAAAAACCAAGAAAATTCAGCTCCAACTCATCTTTTAAATATTTTCATGCTTTTTCATTAAACCTATGTAGTTAGAATTATAATATGAGAATTCCAGGAAATGACAAAAATTTTGGTATACCAAAATACAGTTTAAAGTGACAGTTACAGTACATTTTTTTTAAATCAAAGCTTCCAGAAACCTTACAGAAAACAGAAGAAAAGTTACAAATCAATGCTGCCAGCACAAACCATTTTAAAGATAGAATTAACTTGACAAAGTGTTTAGGTACCTTGAAAAGTACTTTATAAGCACTACTTGCAGTTTAAAAATGGACTACAAAAGACATTTGAATTACATTTCCATGAAGAAGAGAGACAGAACTGTTCACACTTTGAAGTGTAGTATCAATTCAGTAAAATTAGGAAGATACCTAAATTACTTATCAGAGAAGAGTCATGACCATTTACAGCAGAACTCACCAGCTACAAAAGTAGGGTGCAATTAATGCCATTTCCTCTGTATTTTAACCTATGTGAAGTTTGAGAATGGCCAGTGTCTTCACCTCCCTTCAGGAAAGTGCCTGAAGGGGTTGTTTCAGTAGTGTGTGCAACTAATGAGGAACTCTACCATCACATCTCATCACTGCTTCAGTAGTTTTGGATAACTCAGGAGAACTTTAAATTCTAGGCTGTTTCTATACATTTCTTGGTTTATTCAGACATCACATCAATTAAACTGTTAGTGAAAAATCATTTTATTCAACTCATAGGTGTCCTCCACTTCCTGTTGACTGAATTGTACTTATCTTCCTTAGTGCCTCCCTTTATTGCAGCCATAATTAAGCAGTTACGCCTGCATGTGAACACATACAATTCTACTAAGACATTGTCCTGTGAAAACTTGTACATTTTAGGTTCACCACAAAACATTCAAGAAAATAATACATATTTTTCTCTGACTTCAGAGAAGATACTACAAAGAGGTATCTATTCCCACCCTGGGGAAAGGAGCTACTGGATCTGGTAGTAATCCTGAAACCTGAAGCCATAAAGCTACAGAGGTCATGGCAAGGAGCAAATACTGAATCCTTGCAATGCATCTGAAAATTATGACCTTTGGTGCCTGCTCTTTTTCGACATTTCTGACCCTTGCAGACAAACTCTCCAAATCCATCATCTGGAGCTCTGGCCAAAATTCGTGTTGCAGTCTGACGTCCCTCTCTTTCTTTAAGAGGTTTAACAAATCATTTACTCAAAAAAAAGGTAGTTAAGAACATAATTGCTGAGCAGTTTTAACTCATTTACAGATAAGCAAACTAGGTTCATCTTCGACAGGTTATTTGCTGTCAAGCTTAATGATCCAGAAGGTATTGTCCATAAACTGTTACAGTCCTTTGCCACAATGCTCTTCAGCCAGTAGGAACAGTTGGTATTCTTCCAGCTTTATGAACACATTTTGTCAAGCCCGAGAAGCCAGACTTTGTGACCCCACCATCTGCCATGACCTCTTGTCAGGTTCAGACAAAAGAACCAACACAGATGGCCTCAAAATGGAGATTTTCTTCATTCCCAGTTGCTGCATGTACACAGACAGAAAAACATAAAACTCTACCTTTTTTCTTCTTTAGCTGGTTTCTACTGAAATGAAGTTGCATAAAGACAGAGCCCAGAGCACATGGGACAAAAAGACTGGGTTTTTTTTAACTACATTTGTCTCTTCATAAGCTAAGCCTTGGTTTATAATCCACTCCCATAAATTTGCCTTTTGGCCATATATTGTACAGTACAAGGAGCCCATCAGTCTGACTTTGTAAACTCTGAGTTGTACATTCTTCTAGAACATATTTTCTAATCACTTATGCCACTGATATTAAAAAGCCAGTTTGAGCTTTAAATTTACAAAAGCCCAGGTAATCAAGCTCTAGTTACAGCAAAACAGTACAGGAGTTTTACCTGTACCTATTCTAACTACAAGTTAAAAGCCAGATCTATTCTGAAGTTTTGGTGATTCTGAAGCTGAATCCCAGTGCAACAAACAGTGCAAAACAGAAAGCAGTTATCTGCAGAATAACATTGCATTCCTTCTTATGTTTATTTTCTATCTATTGTCCAAAGTCTTATTTTTAAATTACCCCTATAAGACAACATAACAATCTGTTCTCTGCTTTACCAAACTTATCCTGGTTTCTCTTCTAAAATGTTATCAGTACTTCAAGTCACACCCTCACCTAGACCAGCATCATGCAAAGATCCTCCTCAGTACCAGAGGCCAGTTCCCAACAGAAAGTGCCATTTATGAAATATTACATCAGTATTAAACATCAACAAATGAAGACAACTATTGGACAATCACCTAAATTGTTATGATGAAAAGTCTTTACAGAACACATGAAAGATAAAAAAGAGATATTTTAGTATACTAGAATGATTTTTATCACTATTAAGGAGCACTTTTAAAAACTTATTTGATAAACAGTATTGCAAAGTGAAAATTATTCCAGATAACTGGGTCAGCTAAGAGGGATATGTGATGAGTTTCAAGAAAGAGAAACCTGTATAACACCCGTCTTTCCATGTAATTTATACTCTTCATATCCCTCTCCATAGTACTGACTTTCAACTATTACAAGAATGATTTCAGAAGACAGCAGTAACAAAAAGACTCCTTATTAATCAGTACAGGCTCACTTTTAAACCACTAATTTATGCACAGCATCTACATGGCTTAGACCACCTGTTACACATATGCTGCTTCAGTGTCTCTCAGGTTTTCAGATCAGTAAAATTTCAGAATTATTAAGTATTTATCAGGAATCTACCTGCTCCCAGGAAGTGTTTCTCCAGTTTGTTCCTAAAACATGTTTCAATATCTAACTCCTTTCTGAAAAAAAAAAAAAAAAGATGAAAAAAAACCAAGACAGGAATGACATATAACATCCAGCTTGTCACTTAATGAAGCCCTTCAAAAAAAGCCAACCAATGTATTTATTTAATAAGTCACATGTACAAGATGGGAAATAAGTCATCACCTTCAGCTGCCACACAGTAATTTTTATTTTGAAAATAACATTAGAAAGCAACTCTAAAGAAGCCTTTGAAAGGAACTCCCAGCATGACGTGTATGATAAATGTCTGGCAGATATCACAACTTATTTTTCCAGCCTTTACTGTGAGCTACTATATGCCTTCAAAAAAGTCCCAGTAGATAACAGACAAGGTGATTAGAGAGACTGAACAAAGGAAATCTAAGTGGCTTGACCACTGAATGATACTATGAATTCTTAACAAAATAAAATAAGAGCATTCAGTTTAAAAGTGTCATTGTTTAATCACCTTTACTTGACTTAAAGGCCTGCAAATCCAAAGGACACAAGTTCTCTCAACTATGCGACACAAAAAAGAAATGAGGATTACTGTTTTAAACAAAGATCCAAATGAAAGATAAAACTACCTCAACCTAAATTGAAAGCGAAGATCTCATCATGTAGTTATGATCGAGCAAAATGCCAATGTATCATCAGAAAAAATTAACTGACACCTCCTGGCAACAGCAGTAATTATGAATCAAGTTTACACAGCACAAAGAACCTGGAAAAACAGAGGAGGCATTTGTGCAAGTTCAATGACTATAAACTGTAGCACTTCAGCTCCATGAGGGAGAACCACCAACCTGTGTGGTTTGCTAAAAGCAAATGTCCCCTCAAGGACTCAATGTAGCAAATACTGAGGCAACAAATGAACTGGATCCCATTCCGTGCCCTCGGAGTGGATCCCAAGTGCTACATCCCAATTACTCCCACTATCTGTTGTATTTACTCACTGTTGTACCTACTCTATCACTACCCATGTACATATTATATGACTGTACACGTATACGTGACTAGAAAAAGGACTGCTTGATGGAGGCTACTGAATATCTCAGGGATGAAGACTGATCTGAGTGAGAAGAGCATGTAACACAGGAAGAAAATCCAAAGTCAGATTCAAACACTCTCCTAGCTGAAAATGCTCAGTCTCCATTCATTTAACTGCACTGCTGACCCTCAGCTTCTGCTGCTTGTCCAGTCCTGAGTCCCCAGCTCCAGCAACCTGGAACTGGATGCTCCTTCCCTCAAGGCACTCAGTTTCTTAGGCATGTTCTTAGACATGCTCAATGCCAGTACCAGCAGTAAACTGCATGTCTGAGAACAGGGCAGCACTCTTGGCTTCTTTCAAAATCAATGAGGTGAAGCATGTCTCTTATTGTCCAAATAAGGAGAACTTTACATTAAACATGTGGAATAATTCCCAAGCACTTGAACCTTTGAAGGCTCTTTTAATTCCCCAAACCAGCTTACTGTCATTCAAAATAAGAGTACACAGAGCCTGACATCAGAACAGTAGGTAACATTCATGCAGCACTTAAAGCATGACCTAAAATGTCTTTTTGAGATCTAGAGACAACTTTTATCACTACCAAGATAAGTTTGGAATTAAGAGAAATTTAGCTGCAGGGTTCTTTTAAAGCAGACCATCTATTCTATAAGCTCATTTTTTTTCTCTCACTGGGTTTCTAGCCCACAGCTGACTACTATACAGGCACAACATTTGTGAGTCTGCTGCTTCAGTAGTAAGAAGCAGGTACAACTTCCTTTCAGAGTAAACAGCACACTGTATTTTCACAAACACATTTTTGCCTGAAGAAATTTCATTTTCACAATGGATTGACATTTGAAAAAAGTTTAGTGATCTATGTGATGACTATAAAATACCTTGGTAAGATGGTCTTGGTGCACTGCCAAGAATACATTGGCTCTTCTGTCAATCAAGCTCAGTTGAAAACAGCATGTTTTTGTCTACTGAGACTTCACACCAGCTTCTTGCTAACACCAGCCCATACACTGTATGATATATCAGAGAATACTCTAAATATTAATCTGGTTTTGTAAGTTTTATTTTTGAGATTTAAAAGTTTCCAGAATTATCAGTGTATTGACAAATATATTGACATGTTTAACCACACTGTTGAGATATACTTTTGGCTACACTTCACAGCTGGAAGGTTCTTAACATCCAATGAACTGAAGATAATTTTACATTTGCATTTAATTAAAGATCACCAAGCTACATAGCAGCGAAAAATTTGATTATGAAGACTTGGTAGCTATTTCTTCTATTTTCCTTATAGTTTGCTAGAAGTTTCGCTCTAGTTTAATGCCATTATTTAACTCCACTCTTGCATGGGTTGAAGATTATGACAGTACTCACCAAAGGGTAAAGGTTACAAAAAAATTTCATACTTCTTTAATTACAATTTGGTACAAAGGCAAAAAGGGATTTTTCTGGTGATGCACAAGCTCACAAATACTGATTACAGCAGACAAAATTACCTGAAGGGCACAGTTCCATGAAATGTATTGCACTGCTCTGAGATCCCACCCCTGCTAAAATTGTTGCCACAAGGGATCTTCCACTTTTACCCACTTCTTCCACTTTCCACTCCTTCCCAATGCTGCACACTCTCAGCAGCTCCCATTCCTACTTGATCCCCTCAGTGAGCCAGTTTAACTCTAATACTGCCAGAATTCCAGCAGCGGGGCTGAAAGGGGGTAGAAGAAAGTTGTCCATATGCTGCAGCCCCTGACAGCTCCAAGAGCCACCTCAGTCTGTGGACAGGACAGGACTAGCCCTCAGACCCGACCACTGAGTGACCAGATCAGTCTGGTTTTCAGAACCACGCCATGATGCCATTGCTGAAGAAAAAACATTCATGATCCCTCAAAATTTACTTATGGATTGAAACGTGACAAAAGGTAGGATATGGTTTGTTCATATGAAGACTACCTGTCTGCTTTTGAGGAATTCACTGGGGTGTGTGCACACTTCAAAAATCCATTAGGAAAGGGGATGTTTTTGTCTCCAGATCACAGCTTCCTCAATTTCTTATACAGCAAAAAGCAGGCTGAATAACCCTTTTGACAGGGAGCAGAAGTCTGCTGTTATACCAAATCAATACACAGCTTGAAATTGTATGAAGTTATTAATCTAAAAAAATGTTTGACTCTATTTGCAATTGTAAGTTAAATTTTAAATAAACTGAAGTTTACAATAACCTGATTGCACCTTTAAGGGAACAGAAATATATTTCTCCCATTTCTCAAATCTCAAGGTCAAGTTCATAACAAAAGGAAGTTACCTAATTCCTTCCTTCCAAGAAATGGAGAGCCCATGCACACACAGGTTTCTTATTTCACTCCAAGGACATAAGCTTACTTTCACTTCCAGTTTCTAATCTCATCCATAATTACTGGTCACGTTACCACCATATATTCTTGGATGACCATTACAGTTCCCAAGTGACTTTTAGCATGTCAATGCATTGGCATTCACAAGCCTTAATGAACAACTACTGATATATTTGCTTTAATTCCCACAAATTGCATTATAATAGCTGCTACCAAGTTCAATAATTCCTCTATACAACTAAAAGTTCACAGCCTTAAAGACAGTGGGTACCTGTTGCAACCTGCTAATTTCTTTCTGACCTCATTTTTCTTCTTTTCCCCCCTAAAATTTGCAATAAGAAAACAGTAAATGAAAATGGTCCTTTATTGATTCAGAACAAATTTGCTTAGACCATCCATGGGTAAATGGATTATGAATTTCTATCAAATTAACCTTCCCATACATGCAGCCAGATGTTACAGTCACCCAACAGAGGTCAGTGAGGAACTCAGTTGAACAAAAGTGCTGAAGAGGTTGTAAGCCACAACTGAATCATCTGCTATTCCCACCCAAACCAACACAAATCTGGCAGCAACAGGAATCTGATGGAACAGGAGAAACCTGCCTTGCCAAACAGAGGAGCATACTCTAAGCTCCACAGGAAAAAATAAATTGAGCTGCAAGACCAGAACTACATTCACAAATGGATTTTATTCTATAGATGTTAACAACAATTCCATGGTTTAGACACAGGCAATCTACTCATTGTTAGGAATCGAAGAACAGAAGTACAGCCTCAGCTAGCATCACTGCTTTCTCTGACCACTGTTTGTGTAAAACCTGGTGGTCAGAACACATCCACTGACTGAAACAACAAAAACCAGTCAAAACAACATCACCTTTATAAAGTGGATTATTTCTACAGCTCATGTTAACTACCAGCAGGTTTAGAAGTTTTGTGAAAAACCTGGCTGTTCATGTCAGTCAAATATCCTATGGACTACAAACCAGGAAGTTCCCAGTGTTATGACAATTCTGGATAATGCCTTCAAAGATACCTCTAGAGAAACCTCTCTGGAATTCAAGAATTCATGGTTAAATTACTTCGGAAGTTACCGAAAATTAAGCTGTCTTCTCTTTTAAACATTATCAAGTCAGAGAGAATGAAATTGTGCTAACACCTGAATTGCTGCAGTTCACAGCCACGCACACTAACAAAACCAAACACTCATCTTTTCCCAGCTTGGTTCCAGGCTCCACAGTGACAGCCAGTACTGGATGTGAGCTGGCTAAAGCATTATTTTTCACCAAGTCAGTGGTACAAAAATCTAGAAGTTACTTCAGGTTTCAGTAAAGACAAATATCCTCAAAAATGGCTTCACAGTAGGCTGTGGATTCTGCAAAACGTGTTCTGAAAGGCAAAGAGTTTCTTCAACAGTACTAAGTGAAGAGCTGGACCTCAAATTATTTTCAAACATCATCTTTTTTCATTTAATTACTGTTCTGTATTTCACTATAAGTATGTTATTCTACAAAGTTGTGCTTTTGTTCCAGTTCCATTAATGTATATGACAATATATTAACATATATAATGGTCTTGCAAACTGAACTACTGTAGCCCTGCAGTTTGACTTGCTTAGATTGATTTTTATGCTATCAATACTGAAAAGCATAAAAATACATTTGAACAGTCTGTAAAGCCCTTTATTGGAAACTATTACTGCACACAGGACATCAGACCAAGGAACAAAGGAGTTCCTTTAATGAAACTATGAAAGTAAGATCACTTACTACTGCCTCAGATTCTTGCAGAAGAGTCATAATCTACAAATCAAATAATGGGGAAAAAAAGAATTAATTTCATTCTAATACTGGATATTACAAAACATACATGAAGAATCAACCCAGGAAGTTGTTACAAAACTCTCACTCCCTACCACACCTGCACCTTTTACAGTATTTCCTTGCACATCCCTGGTTTCTCAGATGCCACCACAGGCATTTGTGCCCTCAGCTCCACCACGGCTATGTGCACTATTACCACACCAAGACATTGGGATTGTTTTTCACCTAATACCTAAGGTTTTGTGATAAACCCATCTGATTCCAGTGTTTTCTTGGCTTTATGCACAAAAAAATCCACAAGTGTATTTCCTTGCAGCAGAACAGACAGCTGATTTTCCCTATTTTAAGATTCAGTGTTGGTTCATTAAGAGTCATGTATGGTGAATGTAATTGGAAAGGTAGTGGATAAAGTCTAATACCATTACACTCAAAAATGAAAAAGCAAACAATTTTAAAAAGATCACTTATTAGAGACAGCCCTAAGAACATTATTTTAAGGTAGCACACCAGAAGAAATGCAATTCCAAGAACTGAATTAGACTGGCTATAACTAGAACTCATTCTGCTCCACATTAGGATGTAGAAATTTAAATATTTCTGTCTACATAGGATGGGCTGCAGCAGCTTCCCCCCCACACCATGCAAGTCACTATTCTATATTGCATTTAGAGATGACATTCAGCTTTCAAAGGCACAGTGACAAGGTTTGCACATATAAACCAAGTAACATCATACATGTTTGAAGTGGATGTGATGCTGGAATTTTGGTCCCTGTTTCTGCACTAAACCTTTAACAATTTTAGCCAAACCTACTGAAAGATCTTCACTGGGAGGGTGCTTACAACTGCTCAGGAAGTGTGTCCAGATGCACCAGAGGTCTCTACACACAGTCCAACATAGACAAGAGGAGACAGAGATAAGGAATTCTCTTGTACACTGACATCCCCTGCAAAACAGCTGCTGCTGCCCAGCTGGACAGCCTGGCCTGTGCCTTTTACACTGGAGAGCTGCTGCCAAGATGCTGTTCTGAAAACTGTACCTTCTCACTTTGTAAAGTGAGGCCACCAGTCAGAACCCTCTGCACCAATTAAGGGCATTCCTCTCACTGGAGTGTTTTCTGTAAAATTAATTATGTTAAGATAGTAAAAGTCAAATGCTTTCTTTTTGTTATGCTGCAGTACTGATTTTTGTTCAAAGACAAAGTGGTTAAAAGAAAGCCAAATAATTTGACAGTAATATAAGATCACTCTTAAATTCACTCATGAGACAATCTTATTAATATTTAATAATTTTATTTTTTTCCCCTAGTATAGAACTGTCATTTAACCTGTTACTCTGTCCTCTTCTGGAGGCAGTAGACTCACTTCACAGTAAGAAACTTTTCAAAGGAGAACTTGACTTTTTTTTCCTCTTGATCACCTCTCCTGCCAAGTCTTTTCTTTTCTATAATGCAAACTTCTCCTTAGTCCTCCATGTTTTTTTCAAAGTGCTATATTTAACACCCTACATGCTACTTTGAACAGAAGTTCCTGAAATTCAATACTTCACTGCATAAAAAACACTGATGAGTATACACAGCATTGGAATAAATATGGGCTGTGAAATACAGTTCTGCATTTGCCCTGTAACATCAGTCCTCTCAGTCTTTGCCTCACTTAAACAGATCCTTTTTTGTGTATGACCGGATATAACATAATCAAAAAAACTGAGGTTAATTTGGGAAGAGTAAAGGAATAGAGAAAACTTTTAAATTTCTTTTTTAATGGTATCCATTTTTACCAGTATAACACTATTTTTGAATCAAAGATTGTATCAAGTTGCAATTTGTTACAGCACCACACAACCTCCAACATTTTATTATATTCTGTCAACATAATTAAGCTACATCAGTGATAGTAGTTGAAGAAAAAGTCACTGTGAGCCATATTAATGAAGAGTCAAAAAAAATAATTGAACTGCTTCCAGAATTATGAAAACTGACCAAGAAATAATTTGTAAAAAAAGTTTACCCAGCATACTATATCATATCAATTAAAACTATTCATTTTCTCTGTCAAATCAAGAACTTACAGAGAAAATGAAACCCAAAGTCCTTTCTCCATAGGAGAACAGCATAAGCTGCGATACACAGCTCTGCATCCCTCCTTTACTCAATGAAGGAGCACACTCTCATTTGCGGTTTTCTTCCACATTTCAAGGAAGTTTGCTTATTCCGTATTTTCCTCCTATTGTTTGTATCTCAGCTCCAACAGACGGTGTTTACACTGGGTTCACCTCTGCCGCCGAGCCCTTTACAGCTGGAAGCGCGGGCAGGCCTGTAACTCCCAGGAAGAGGCAGGCAGGGAAGTTCTGTTGTTGTGCCGGACTGACCCTCTCCCGGTAAGACCCGCGGGTGAGAACCGCCCCGACGCGAACGAAGTTCAAGCACCACTGAGCAGGGCCGGGAGCCCGGCCGGTCCCTTCCCGCTCCGGGGCCGGCCCGGGCCGCCGCTCGCTCCGCAGCCCGCACGGCCCCGGCGCGGCCCGGCCCCGCCGCGCCAGCGCTCCCCACAATGGAGGAGGCGNCGCTACCCGGTCCTGCTCCCCCGCACAAGCTTGGCGGCGTCTGCCGGCCCGGAGCGCCCATTGGCCGCCGCGCCGCGTGACGTCAGGCGCCCTCCCCGCGCCATTGGCCCAGGCCCGTGTGTGTACACACAGCGCCCGCCAATGCGCGGGGCCGGGGCGGAAGGGCGTGGCCGGCCGGGACCCGCGGCCGCCGCCTCTCCCTCGCGGCGCGCGCCGGCCGCTGTCAGGGCTCCGGTTCGATCCCCGCGACAGCTCCAGGCGGCCGCACCTGTCCCAGCGGCGCCCAGGTGCTGCGGGCGGTACGAAGTGTATAAACACACAAATATATAAATATATAGGCCTGTATTTACACACAGCGCGCGGCGCCGCCGTGGCTGCGGCCGCCGGCCGTGCCGCTTATCTGCGAGGCGCTGGTGGGGCTGCGTCCCGGGATGCAAAGTTCAACCCCGCGGGGCCCGGCGCCGCGGGCGCTGCGGGAACGTCCGGCCCCGGCGCGGGAGCCGGCGGCAGAACGAGGCCGGGGCTGCCTCTGCACCGCGCCCGGGCCCAGCTCCGCGTCCCCGGCGAACAAAGGCTCCCAGGCCAACAAAGCGGCGGCGGGCCCGGGAAGCACCGACCGCGCCCTCGCACCTCCGCCCTGCGAGACCCGCGACCCGCCCCGCAGCCGCAAAAACCCAAACCCAGCTCGGCGCCTTAGAAAAGCTTGATTTCAACATTTCCTTACCGCTTTAAAAAACTCTTTCAACAAAGCAGTGTTACATATTCTTACAGAGACCATATAAATAGAAAGCACTTCTGGGAGAAAAAAAAATAAAATTCGGCACTAGTTCCATTCAACGCAACGATGCAACATTTGTTAAGTCTTTCTGAGTACAGCCAGGCACACATCCAAGGCGTGCAGTTACCCATTTTGCATACTTCTCTAAAAGAAATGCAGCTTAATGCCACTGAGCAAGCTGAGCAAAACATGGTTTATGGGAACACAAACACTATTTATGTGCTTTAGATCCCTGCAGATCATATATATACTAGATCAAACAAAGTAAACTTTTGTTTTTCATCTTTAAATGCTCTAGAAAGACATACTTTTGATCCTGTTGTCCTCTTCACTAAAAAGGGAAGGAACATCAAAAAACCAGGTGTTCAGCCTATAAAATCAAGTTCCTAAATGTCAGCCTAAGGAAAATATTAGCAAACAAGACCTTTATACTTACTTCCATGGGGCAGTTTACAACTGAAAATCTTGCATGTGTCTAGGAATTTGCAGATTGTGGTTTTAGTTTCTTTCCATTCTCTAGAAAACACTTCCATGACATGTAACAAGATCTTTTATCAACACTGGCAGTGTTATGAAAGAGACATTCACAAAAGCAATAGAAATATGCAAACTATTGTGTATTCTCTTGGAGCCCCCTCTAACAGGTACAACCACAACCACTAATATGACACACGCCCTGACAGAAGTGCAAAAGGCTCACGCTACCTTAAAAAGGAAGCAAACCAGAAGCAACCAGGTTGGCTGGTTTACTGCACTATTATTAGTTACCACAGCTAAACAAATACTTGAACCCAGGCTCAATAAAGACACTTGGGCTTCACAGATCTCTTTTTGGTTCATTGGTTTATTTACTTTTTTGTAAGAAACACTGATGAGCTGAAGTCAGATATTGGAATTGATTATGAACATGAAAAATAGCCATTTTAACCCCCAAGGAGAGAAACAGAAGAAGGTCACAGCTGTAGTTTGCATTTGCTTTCAACAGCAAACTGAGGACTAACTATATACACAAACACACATATACACACACGCACTATTGAGTTTGAAGGTGGTGAAACAATGACCAACTTGCATGAGTGTAAGTACGCTTCTCATGTAACATTCTAAACCAGTACACAACCTTTCAAAACTTTCATAAATCTCCAATTTTACCCCAGAATGAAGGCTGCATTCTAAAAAACCCTTAGAATTGGTTTTTTTAGACATGCTAAGGCGTGGGTTGAGCAGCTAGGCCTGCCCTGCAGGAAGCTCTCGCGTCTCCCTCCAGAAGCTGTCGGGTATCCCAGCCTTAGAAGACCACCTTGCTCCCCCTGGCCAGTCAGATCCCTCCTAGATGCTGCCTCTTTACCCTCTCACCATACATCACTTCTCAATATTTGCTAGTTTTACTGCTTTCCTGCCAGCCCACAGCCCTTGCTGTGATAACCTGCACAAACATTAACTCAAAACAGGCTCCCCCTCCACTAACACCCCTCTTCTCCTGCTGAACCTGCCCTGACTCCCCATAAAGCCTTAAACTAACACACTGCCCAACTTCTGGGTCAGAGCAGTGCCATATTCCCCGACTCACCTGCAGGACTATCACACCTCTCTGTTTCAAGAGGGGCTCACACCTCGGTACTCTTTGGCTCAAACCAGTAACACAACCCCACTGACTGGCAGGAAATGGTTCTTACCTCTTTCCACAAAGCTTCTCTTCAACTGGTGAGTCTCCTGTGCTGTGCCCTGATCCTGGAAATAGTGGGACCAATTGAAGGATCTTGCTACAGAGATTATGCCAGTAAAAGGTAACAGGCTCTTAGCAACTCAGTATTTTGTTTTTTTTTTTTACTTTCTCCTGACAGGAAAGCAAGTCTAAATGCTCTTGTTAAAAACAAATGGGAGCAACTGAATTAATTTTACAAAAAAATAGCTGTTAGAGTAGAGCAGAAAACACTGCTTAAAAGAAAACAGTACTCAAAAGTCTTGGTCAAGTCATTACAGTAAGATTTTAAACACAGCTGACTTGATTTTTTTTTTTAGCTATGTAACAAGATTCATACAGCCATTCAGTATTTCCAATTATCTGAAGATTTTTTCATCTGCTCCTCTCTTGATATACAACAATTAATCCAATACTAGCAAGATTCCTCCAACAATAGAGGGATTATTAGGAGGCATCATTTTTCATGCCACATAGTCCCCACATATTTAATAGGACTATATGTTATGAATGCTACAACTGCCAAACTGATATGACATTATCTACTCTCAGCACAGTGTGATCTGTGAAGGCAGAATGCCCAGAGATCATTAACATCTCAACTGAATTGCCAATCTTCACAAGCCAATGAGCTGCATTTCTGTCCAATCCCAAGTAAAACATTAAATCTCACCTGAATATCTTAAAATGAAAAAAGTACAAACTAGTTAATATTTGTAAATCCATATTGTTACCTTTACTATTAAACTCAGCTGACAGAAAATGTAAAATTGCATATACTTTCCAAACTGATGAAAACAACCTTGAAACAAAAAAATTAAACACGAGCAAAAAGACAGCAGTAAAAGCTGTCATATTTTAAATAAAAGTTAGCATAAGTGAGGTTCTAAAATGGTTTTAATGCCCTTCTGTGTAGCAAAAATTGAGACAACACAGCATCTGTAAAAATGTATCTAAAGCTTATTTCAAATCCATTATCAATTAACAGGTACCACTTTTAGATAACATCACATTAAAGATGTCCTGGGAAGATAAAATCAATTTTTCTTGCAAAAGAGGCTTTCATCAGTAATCAAATTTCTTCAAAATGTCAGTTAGTCTGCTCAGTCTTCAGGCAACTTCATGTCACAAGCTGTGGAAAATGCTCTGATCTCCAAAGGCTGGTCCATCCTGCGAGACTTTCAGACACCCCTCTTTGTTTCAGAGCCTTACTCCCTACTTTGAACCTCTCCACAACAGAACTCACAGCTCTGCAGGCCATTTGAAAGGTTCAGCTGGTATATATACCAAGGCCCTTCTGCATCCTTAATTTGTAGTGAAGTTTCTCTCCAGTAGATTTGAGGCTAGTGAAAGGAAACAGTTTAAATTCCTGCTTCAAATTGAACAGTGACAGTGGTAAAATGGTTATCCACAGTGTGTCCTCTAGGATACCACCTGAAGCAGGAGGACTGTATAATGTCTTGGCTATCTTCTCTCTCTCTAGCTGTGCTACTGCCAGGGTGAAAACCACCACCAAATAAAGGTGTATCAGGCACATGGTGCAGAGCTGCCTTCAGCAGAGCGATTTGAAGAGAATCAGGTTCAGCTCCTGTTGGAGCTCTGTCTGGGAGCACTGCAACGCTGCCTGCTCAGCCCAGTAAAACCTCCAGGCTATCAAGAGAACCTAAGTCAAGGAGCCTTCAACATAAAGGGCAATAGGTGGACATTATACCCAGGCAGATGTTGATGAAACTAAACTCCCTAAGTGAGAACAAGGGGTAGAATACCAGTGACTGAGGCACAAATGTCTGCCCAGAGTGCCAGACTTAAAGTCTTTCTGCTTGGCCTTGGAGAGAGAACCTTCTTGATAATGAGCATTTTCTTTAGCAGTGACTTTGTGATGACAGAGGAAAATCCCAACCTGAATACAGGTGTTAAAGCAAAACAATTGTTTCACATATCCTGTAACTGCAGAATCTTACCTTACAGCAAGAGGAGAAGTGGAGGGAATCTCATTGAGGGACTTGATATTGGAGTCTTGGCACTACAGCCTGGCATATTACTAGAAATCAGCAGACACACTTGCTTCTGCGCTTCATTTACGGATTCACATTAAAGAAGGTTAAGGAGAATTGGAAAGATACCCAGAGAAAAGAAAATGGCCAAGATGTAGCACAGGTTGAAGGGCAGAATGTAACAGAAGAAAAAGAAAAATGGCACGTTAAGCTAAGGCTGACAAGTAAATGAGATGGAGTCTGAATACAGCTAGAGGAGATGCTCCAACTCAGGGTATATGATTGAAGGAAACTGAGGAAATGCTGTATGGTTTGACCTTCTGTGTATCAGCGCAAGAAAATGAATTATAGTTCTTCAGCCCATTTTCAATGATGTTAAATCTGTGAACATTTCATATCTCCAGTGTCTATGAAATACAAATCACCCACATCTTGAACTTGATATTATTCTGAAACTAAAATGTTTAGTTATTTTACATTTTGGAAGCTGATTTACACATAATCCTGAGAAAATGACAATATTTTAATATTAGAAATAAGCAAATATATAAGAATAATTAACTACACATTTCTTTATTGTATTTTATTTGTTTAAAAAATACAAAAGTAATTTATAGCTTCAAAAATAGACATTTTACTCCCTTTTAGCTAAGAATAATAGGATTTAAAAATGGCCTTGACGATACTAACAGTACAGATTTTTACAAGTTAGATAGCATACCTGGAACGAGTTTCAATGTATCTGTGCTGGCCACTCCAGATAAGATTGCTTTTGGTCTTCATAAAATTTTTAAAAATTGAGCTACAAGCTAGCTACAAAGTATCGCTACAAAAATCCTGGATTTTTTTAAATGGAGTGTTGAAAGCCTATTTGCTTTTGTATTTCATCTTGATCTAGTGCACAATAATGTGATCACAGCGCCTAGTGTCAAACAAAAGCTGGTAACAGGCTACTACAAAAGCAACACCTTTGTACACAGCTGAATTCCTCACAACCCAGCCCCAACAATCGTTTTGTTTCTTAGCAATGCCTAGGGGAGTAAATGTGCTTTTTACCCTTCCTTGATGATTAACATAGCCAAGATTTTAAAGATCGGAAGCGAGGCGAGTTGCTCAGTAAAAAACCCATCACAGTTAAAACAGCCCATGGGCAGTACATGGTAGGATTTGAGCAGCTGGGCCACCCAAAGGAGGTCACTGAAGGGACAAAAATGCTGCAGCTGGACCACAGCTGCCACAGGGATGATGGGAAGGTTCATTACAGTATGGTAAGTAATCCAGCAGCGGGGGGGGAGGGGGGAACTGAAATACCACACAACTTATAATACACCATCACAAATTTCAGTTATGGTTTGTTACTGTCCTGTTAATGTCAAGATGTTATAAAATATGAATTAAACCATCTTAATTATTCTACAATTAAAATGCCAATTTCTATCACTGTGGTGAGTGTTTCATTGCTTGCAGCCATGCATCCATAGCAGTTCTGTATTCCTCTGAATCCTTTTGGGGCTCAAACACTGCTTCTATTTGCCTTAGCTTCTTTAGTTGTTTTTTGTCTGTCCAAAAGCCTATAAACAGAAAATTCATTCTCTGGCTCAACTGCAAATATGTAATTTTTGAGTTGTTTTAATCTATTTCCAAGAGATCCAAAGCAGAAGAACAGTAAGAAATAATGACAACTTTTCTTTTTACTCTACCAGCAACTTTCTCAGAGGGAAGCATATTTTTAATATTGTGAAAATCCTTTCCAATAGGATCCACTTGTTTGGAATCCTGACAACAGCGCATCTGCTTAACTGGGATGGTTTCCAAGGAACAGTTCTGGTACACTGAAGTTCCCTTAGGTTTCACCCACAAAGTGCCTTTGGTTGCAGGTCCTTCTCAATGAAGAAGGGCCACAGAAATCAAGACTTAGCTGCTTTCTTACGGTCTTAAAAAATTGTATAAATGGCAAGAAACAGCTGGTGTTAAAGATTCCTATCAATTTATGTCATTAAATCATTCTTTTCTGTCAAGGGCCTCAACTTTCTTGCACTTTTAAATGTTGACTAAGTCTTACCCGAGCATATAGTTTTTACCTTTGTTTGTGTTATTTACGTATCAAAGCACTTCAACAAAAACATGTTTTGTAGGTGCATATTAAGCAAAACCATCAACAGTTTATAGCTTTCAGTCTGGTTAACAACATGAAACAATTCTGTGTGAGTAGAGCTGTTTTTCCAGTTAATAATTAATTTTGTGCTTCCATTCCTGTGAAAGCCTCAAAGGATAAAGGCTGTGTTCACAGAGCACAGGCCACAGCTTCAGTGGGAGTCACAGCGCTGCAGGTGAGCACGGTGGCTCCTCGGCCACGTGTCCATCCCCAGCCAGCAGCACTCAGGCAGCACCAGTACAGGAATGGACATGGAATGTCTGAGTCAAGGAAGAGGAGGCAGCAAAGATAGGATTCATCTTTCTTCTCTAGTAATACATCCTTCTAATTGTACTGTACAGAGAAATATAAACACTATTTACCTTAGATTCCCACAAAAATGGCTAAAGTAGTCCTTTGAGGGGGGATGTTTACAATTATTCGAGGTTATGCCCTTTTTTTTGCCTGATCTCTTTTCTATTGTATTTACAACATGCATTATAAAGGGAAAAAAAAGCCTTTTTAATGTCTACGTACCTGAAGCAAGGCCTGCTAGAAAAGCTGCACCAAGACTAGACATGTCCACATTTGCAGGTTTTTCTATTTTCTCATTAATTAAATCTGATGTCATCTGCATGACAAAACTATTATTACTGACACCTCCATCAGCTCTAGAGGGAGAAGGGAAGAAATAGTTAAAAAAGATGTGTTAAGTACTTATTGCCAGCATTTCAGAAAACAACGTTTGGTATTTCACACTTATGCATAAATCTTCCTGTCACTCATGCAGAAATGCATTTCCACTTTATGGGTAAATTTAAAGCACAGAACAAGGTGCCAAAAAAAAAAAAAAAGAGTTTATAAACTCAGAGGAATGGCAGACAGGGACACAGGACATTATCAAAAGCTCTGAAAGTTGTGTCTTTTAAAACTATACATCATCTTGGCTAAAACGTTAGGGTTTGTAAAAGAACCTTTACATAGTTACCACCGCAATATGACAATAGTCAAAACCATTACACCAAACAAATCCTTTCATGTGTTCTCAGATCTGGAAAAGTACCTTTTTCCTTACTACTGAAGCTTTTTATTAGTTAGCTAAAATGCCTTCACAGTTGCTTCTTTTTAAGAGGAAGTTCAGAATGAGGCATCCATCTGTTTATTTTCCTAATTTGAGACCAATTTAATGGAGAAAACTACAACTTATCAGTGCTGATCTTTAATCATCTGAGATTTCAAAGAAATTACTCTTGCAAACAAAATAACTAACAAAAAGCAAATCTTTGAAATGTCCTAGATAGGTTCATTATGCTCTTGTACTCCAATACCAGACATGTATGGAGCTGTTCTATCAAATGTGGTGCATAGAAGACATCTAGTGTTTATTGCTATAGAAAGTGTTAGGTAATAAAACTCGTTAGTTATAGTACATGTGGACTAAAGCTGAGGGCTCTTTCTCTGTGCTTTCCTTGATGGTGTTGAGACAAGCAAAGAGAAGTAATAGAACCTGTTGAGGACTAATGAAAACAATGTCCAGAGACCAGGAAGGAACAAGGAACATAGGACAACAGCTAAAAAACGAATGAATGAATTTATGGGTAAAAACAACAACAAAAAATCCAAGGTAAATGACAGATGCAAAAGATGTGCGGATGTAAGGATGGTAGAGCAGTTTGCAACCCTACTGAGAACCCCAGTGAGTATGTCTCATTATGTTTTAACATTTAATCCACAAGCTACTGAATTGCTACTGATTTTAGTTAAGTAATACAGACACTATATAAAACTGCTATTTTATATCCACTAATAAGAAATAACATGATCATACAATTTAAGGTTTACATCGCAATGTAAATGGAATCAGAACTCTAATGCTCCCTAGGCTGTATTTCCACACTTCCCATATTTTAAGAGTTTTTTAAGAGTTTGCATTTTAATGTGACTTTCCAAATTCTGGATGCAATTTTGTATGTTAAAGAGCTCCCTATGTAATCAAAGTTCTAGTACTTTTCATCTTTTCATTAAACCCCTAACCCTGGCTGTTTCTTCACATTTGCCTGCTCTCTCCCAATACATGATGGAAAGCAGAAACTTTTACCTCCTCCCACTTCTGTACTCTCGCTTTTTTCCCACGGAGAGCCTGATTGTGACATGCCTGCCAGTCTATTCTTCCTTTGCAGAGGCACAGGAGGGATGGGAACGCTCACTTCTGCTCCTGACTGCAGTGCCATGCTGACCCCTGGCTGCTCGACGGAGGAATTTTGTGGCAGAGCTTTCTGAGCCTCAGAGGGCTGGAGCTTCTGACAACTGGTGTGCTCAAAGAAGGTTCCTACCAAAATGTGAAATGTGGTCTTCCCTCAACGTTTAATTCCGCTAAATGTTGCGCAAGCATATTCTAGGGATTACAGTTACCTCATTAAATTTCATATGGTTCTTCAAAGATTAAAGCAAAACCAATGTCTTAACAATTGAATTGTAAAGCTAATCTATGTTAACTAATGTATTCAAAAAATGTTTTAACCAATGTATTCCAAAAATTGTGTGTGAAAGACTCAGCACAGAATATGTCAGTATGAAAGAATAATGACAAAGGGTAGAATGACCTTTGTGTAGACATTGCTATATGCACTCTAGTGCTACCTGAAAACATGGACAGGCCTTCTTTTTAATTTTTGTTTTAATAATTAGAGCAGTTCATTACTCTCCTACTAACAATCACCAATGCCAATAGCTGTGGGTAGACTTTACTGCTGCTTAAGTTACACTAACATTTGACTTGGAAATCATCTACTTCTAAACAGCAGAATTTTTACAGTAAGATAAAATGTGTAACAGAGCTCAAACCTATTTAAAATCAAACTCTAATATATCAAATTTAAACGTTACAGGGAACTTACCGAATAGTTCGAAGAGGAATGTGCACCTTCTTCACAATGATATCATAAAGCAGTTTGTTTCTTTAAAAAAATATTTAGTTGAATTAAGCATTATATATTCCATAAAGTGTTTTCAATATCTACATAGTCAGAAAATAAATGCAAGGCAAGAAATGCCTCAGTTCTGTTAGAACTGCTGCAATAGCTGAAAAGTTTCTAGAATGCATAAATGAAAAACCCAAACCCACTGAAACTGATGTTTGGTCTTTGTCACTGTTACAAAGTCAAAGTACAGCTAAATCATGGCCCATTCTATAGCAAGTCACTGTAGAAGGTTCATTTTTCCCACTGAAAGTTACTGATAGGTTTCTTGAGATGCAATTGCTGATGTAACAAGTGGCTTGGAGTGAAGGAAGTAGGCCAACAGTGCTAACTGGAGTTTATCCAGCTACTCTGTAAGAGGAATATCTGAAGCCTTCAAGTTTGGCTTTTTCCTGAACCTATTTCATTTAATGGGAGAAAATCTAAACACAAAGGATCTCTACTTTTTTCTAGTTATTTGTATGCAGTATGAGATGGATGAATTCTTAACATCCTTTTCAAGACACCCATATGTCAGCTCAGAAATTACTGCATCTGATGTTCGGGCTTACAGTGCAGAAGGAAAATGCATTAGAAACCAGTTGCAGCAATTCAGGATGCTGCCCTCCTCCAGACATCTTTTCTGAGTTCTTTGCAGGAGATTTTTATGCCCAAAGCAAAGCTGTTGACTACATGGAAGGATCACATCAGTGCTCCCTAACTGGCCACAGTACAGTGTGAGCCACGCTCAATCCATATCAGCTCCAGTTTGAGGCATGTTGGGGGTTGCCAAAGCAGTGACATACTGATGTGGTATCAGCAGTGACCAGCAGTGACATCTTCAGCCTTCCCCAGTCTGGAAGCTGCTGTTCATTCACATCTTTTAAGATGTTTAAGAGGCCTGTTACTTTGTTTTACAAAACACCAAAATTTCAAACGTTAAACAAAAGCTGATATAAAACTTTCAGCCTCAGGGATACTTTAAACACAGCTGGAGAGGACTACAGTTTCTAACAAAACACTGTCAGGAGCAGAAAGATAAACTTTAAACAGAAAACACTTTTAAAACATGCAGAATAAAACATTATTTAATAATCTCTACATGGTTACTTAATGACAAAAACTCTGAACTAACAAATATACACAAATTTATTTCTAAAGTGTTAAAAAAGGGAAGCAGCTAAAACTCCTTTCCAGTGTAACAGCAGTGTATTGTACAAACTGCAAAAGTCCATGTATCCATTTAGCACTGCTGATCTAAGTAAGAGCAAACATAAGAAAATACAAGCCAGATAATTCAGCAAGAAGTACCTGAAAGCTATGGATTCCAATATAGCTCGAACAAGATGGTTTCTGTTAGTGGAAGGTTTCAGTCCCATGAAAGAGGCACATAAATATGGGTCATCCCCAGAAACCTGCAGAAAAGTTGTCACCATGAGTTCAGTGACCAGTACTTGTAGGCTTTTGTAAAAGAAGTTAAAGAGTAAGAAAAAAACAACTTACGGCAGTTACAGGCAGCATAGTGAAAGAAGAAAATTGAAAATAATATGTAAGAGGTATGCAGTGTTATTTTAGCTTACTCAGCAAGTTTTAAATTGCTTCTTTCAACAGCAAAATGTTTAAGTGGCTTCTTCCAAATCAGACAAACTAAAAAAGACTAATCCACATAATTTCCCTTTAAAATACATGTAAAATGTACACTAAGTGCCTAGGACACTGCACACTCGTATTACTGATACTGCTGTTCTCTAACAAGATTTCACACACGCCCCCTCCTGAACTCCTGAAAAAAAAAGATTAATTGACTTTCAAAAGTAATACTGAAAAGGACAATAATACTTGTTATTAATGTATACTACAGCCTGTTATCAGTGACACTGAAGGAAGCTGGGCTATCTGGAGAAGAAATGAAATTATTCTTCACTTTGTTCCATTAGCATACAGAACTCAGACAAAGGTAAGGTAAAGATGTTAAGTTTCTTCATAAAAAACCACTAGTCCAGGGGATGATCAAACTGAGTATCGTTACCTTGAACTTAGCAACACACCAAGAGATGAGCTCGTATCACTGAAGCCAAACAGTTACTAAGACTTCTAAGAGAGAATTCTATTATTCTGAGTTTGATCATTCCCAGGAGAAGTGCTTAAGTATTATCTTTGCTTTTCATAACACAAGGACTTGCAATCTTGCTAATATTTAGATACTTTAAAATATTCTCATGAATTACAACCTATACCTTGAAAAAAGGCAGAATAAAATAAATTATTTTAGAACAGTGATTAGAAGTATTGTCTCAATGAAAGCTCTGCCCTTCATAGCAGAAAAGCTGTGACACTGGTTTGTGTCTCTGCAGGCACTGCCTGTGTTGCTAGGGGAAAATAACTTAGTCTATCTGTCCATCACCAATTTTCCTATTTGGTAGGGTTTTTCTCAAGGGGAGGAATGGCATTTAACCATTCTGATATGACAATGGCCTTCATGTATCATGATGAGCAACAGACAGTAAGAACCTCAACAGTACAGAATAAATACTGTGATAAGATGTAAATTATTACCTTTAAAAATGTAAAAACTAATTTTAATTGGGTTATTAAAATATGTTCTTGATTTTATTAATAATACTTTTACCTGCAAACCTGGAATGAAACAAACACCTTGAGAATCAGCAGTACTCTGTGCCATTTCTGCCGTTTCATCTACATTGGTGAAAAGTTCTGTAAAAATACACAGGTTGTAGGATGTTACTATTTCCTTCAATGTCTTCATTTTGTCTCACTAAGAGAAAAACATCTAGAATCAGACTACTCCTTTTGTAATATTTTCAAACTACATGTTCTAAGGGAAACAATCTCTTCTCCTCTATTTCATGTCCATTAGTCACATCACCATAATCCCAAATTATTCAGATGAAGGCTAAGCTCAAAGGGATCCTCTCCTATCTGCTGGGCTGTAGCCTTTCAATCTTCAAGACATAAATGGGAATTAAGAATGATAACGGCACGCTGTTATCACAATAATGCCTCTTGGATAGACACTGCCTTTATTCTCTGTCCAGCCAGATAACTCCTTTCATAACTCTACAGACATTCCTCTTTAGCTTGTTCTTCACCCACATGCAACTCTTGTACTAACATCCCTCTTCCACAGTTTTAACTAATGATCTCCTTATTGGGCCACATAACATGATTTTACACAAGACTAGAGGTCTTCTGTAGATGAGAGCTATTGCTTTTTCTTGTCTAAAAAAGCGAATTTTCCTATTAAAGGTAAATTAGTTTAATCTAGCTCAATGTACCTTTGAAAAGCCCATCTTGGTAACTTACCAGGAGTTTCAATTTACCTTTATAACCTTTATGAATTTGTGGGAAAACTATGGATTCTACTGTGCTCAGACTAATAAACCTAAATCACATATTTTCCTTCTTTTTCTCTTTGCGATTACTGAATTATACGTATAGTACCTCTATGCCAGGACAGAAAATCAAAAATTAAGTATGACTGACTTCACACTGGAATTCCACATACTACTACTTCTTCAAAATTCTTAGAAGTTACAGGATTCCACTAAAAGAAGTCCCCTAAACTAAGTTTGCCTTGCTGCAGAAATTACTATTTCCAAGCCCTTACCACTATTGTGTCTCATCTTCATCCATGTTGAGCCTCATCACCTTTATTGAGGCCATTAGCTTACCATGTGTTTTGGCCCAATTCCTTCTGTAGAGCTAAAGTTTTTCCATTCCCTAAAGCTGATAAAAGTTTCTGAATTCTGCTTCTCTGCAATAATATTTTCAGAAAATAAAGGCCTTACTTGTTACAGAGTTTAAGGCAGCTTGCCTTTTATTTATCTCATCTCTAAAACTTCTCCCAATTTTTTTTCATTGGTAGCAACTGTAGGTCATGATCATTTTACTACTGACTAGCTAAAAATCCTTTATATCTCTGCATATACCAATGATATCCATTTAAGTACAGATAAGTTCCATATGGATAATTACCCATTTTAATTATGGAATCTGAAATAGCAAGCTTATATATGTAGCACTGACAACTGAGTCTGCAGCACTGAACTGTGTATTGAACTGAGTAACTTCCTCCAAAGCCTAGTTGCTGTTACTCTCTAGGTTTAGTCAAACATTGGCTGAAGATGTGAGGACCAATCTGAGTCATACTTAACCCTTAGGGGCACATACCAGAGCACATACATGTACAAATGCACCTAAAGCTGACAGCTTCAAGAAATGTGAAATTTTGTGGTGAGTTACATTTAAGGGAAAACCTTTCCCAGACAGTCCTAAGTTTAAGACACTAATCACATTTTTCTCATCCTAGCAAAAAATGTACTAAATTTCTAAGTAAGCCAAGTAAATTTTAAAGCTCTAATTAGAACACTGACAACAGTTGTCTTATGAACCATCAGTAAGTTTGAACATCAGCTACTACAGAGCTAGTATTTTCTTAGTCTGTCATTAAACTGGAATGCAAAACCTTTCATTACAAAATAATAACAACAGTCAAAAGGCACATTACTTCCACGTGAAGCAACATACTGTTACTTGCAAAGTTCTTCATGTTCTTTTCATATAAATCAAACCTGTTATTAGTTATGAGATGTACAGCTCAAGACTTCTCAAAAGCAAGTGAGGAGTAAAATGTTTCAGGAAAATAAAAGCCTAGTTACGCAGAACAGTCTGAGGCAGAGACTGAAGAGGACATGATTGTGCAAACCAAACTCCCTGCAGCAAACACCCTCAGCAGAGTCCTAAAAAGACACTGCATTTCTGCTGTCCAAAGCATGCAGATTACTTCCTTCAATTATGAATAAGAAAATCAAATCCAGTAACATAACTGTGAACCCATAAAACAGCTTCTTAAGCTGTTATGAACCATCAGTAGTATATATTTCACCTCTATAGAAGTAAAGAAGTTACCTATATCCAGAGCCCATTTTACGGCAGTGCCAACATCCGATATAGAGCCTTCAGTTAAGTAAACAACTTCTTCCCCAATCTTCCAACCAATCAGTGGATAAAGACCTAAATTATTTTCCATGAAACAAAACACTCAGTTAAAATAAATATTTCCATATTTATTCCAAAAACACATACATCCATTCCTCACAATAAACTCACCTAAAATATAACAATTCCTTTAGAGAATGCAAACTAAAGAAGTCACTGATAGAAGTTAAATGTGTTGTTAAAAACTTTAGTGATAGGATAACTAGAAAACTGAGCAACAGGTTGTTAGACCAAAGTTAACCTAAAAAATTACTATCAAATTACCAAAAAAACACCTTTAAACTGAAGATCTACCTGTGCCTACTGTTATTTCTTTTATATAAGAGATTGTGCATACCCAAAAATTTATCAATGTTTTTCTATATAAGTGCATCCAACTTTCCCTAAGGGTTTCTAAAAAGGAAGAGTGTTTTTCCCCAAAACATAAAGCATGAAGGCTTGGCTCTCAGATGGGAACCACAAAACTGAAACAGACATATATACACAAAAAAGCTAACACAAACTTACAGCACAGATCTTATTCACAGAAGAGGATGAAAGCGATTTACTTTTTAATACTCTGTTTAATATGCAATGGTTCCTCACACAAAAAGTGAAAAAGAAAACAAATTTCACCTTCACTTCAGCTAAAGAAATGGCTTTTCAGGTCATTAGATAAGAATCCAAGTAGTCAGTGGTCACTGCAACCACTTCACCAAATCAAGGGCAGTAATTGTTGGAGTGAAGGAAGTGCCCCGCTGAGGACTCAGAGATCATGGGTAATGTGACAAAGGTAAACGAGTCCCAGTGTAGCTTTACAAGGGCCAGAAAAACATTAGAAGGATCTAGGGGTTGTCTCTGCTTTGTCAAAGTGACTTTGCTGATAAATGTGTTCCTCACAGAATCATCTCCAGTTTGCTTGCCTGTGTCCAAATGAGTTGTGTAGGAGTACCAGTGCAATTGCAGAAACTTGTGTTAGTGCTGGGGGCACTCTGGTGCTTACAATATAAAACAATCAGCAGCACTGATTAAAGGGGAATGTAATATATATACCTCCAAATCATCTGTGCAGGTGTCCCATGAAATCTTTATTTTTTTACCAAAGGTAAAGCCCCAAAAAAAGGGAAAAAAAGCCCAAAACTTAACTGAACCAAAGATCCTAAAGAAGAGCAGCTCATTAGGGACAGAGACATCTATCAATCACGTGGTCTCCCTAAAGATGCTCACACCCATCTCTAGCAGCGTAACACAATCCCACCTCTACGGAAGAGATCCCCACGACACTTGGCATGGGCAGAGGTATTAAGAACCCTCAGACTACCAGAAACCTACACAATATGATTCCATCACTCAACTGTGAGACGGGCTGCTTTTGAAGGAACTGCTTTATTTTTCTTTTTTTAAAACTGTTATATGTAGGAGCTAGAATGTAGACCAGAAACTAGAACAGCAGCTAATGAATAGTTTGCACAAAGATGCTGCAGGGATTCATCTTGCAGTCTTAAATACATATGTCAGCTTTAAAGATTGAACACATTACATTTCATGCCCAGGGCATTGAGAAAGCCAGGCGGTTAACTTGTCCCACTAACCATACCCCACGACAGCCAAAGAACATAGGGAAAATAATTTTAACAAAAGTAACAGCCTAAAGCAGTAAAAGCTGCACAGCACTGCCTTAGAAGATTCTAACTCCTATCAGAATACAACAGCTAAATTGAAAAATTTTACAGCATGTTTTTTGCTATTACATTTCAACAGACTACATATGTATTATTTCCTAAGTAAAAATATCATAATAATGACATAATTAATTAGCATAAAAAGCATTTGCATTCATAGGGAATTCAATGTCTATGCTATTCAGTTCTGACACATCTTATGGATTTGCCAAGGTCCTTCAAGACTTGAGCTGGTAAAATTCTCTTTATCACACTGCTGTCCTCCTTCCCAGCCCCACTCTATTTTAAGCAGCAGACATCCTGAAATTAGTAACTCTTTAAAAATATGACAGACAGAGAGAGACTGTGTAGGCAAATTTACTTCAGTGTCATCTTCAGTGTTGCTCTCTTGACAAATAGCTATCTCAATTACTTGACACACCACAGATGTTCAGAATGACAAAGCTTTAAACACTACAAACACACTGGGGAGCCAATTTTAAAAGAAAACTAGTAACTTCTAACCCTGCACTATCTCATTGCAGGTGCTTCAATGCGTGAGGGCTCAAGGGGAGGAACTTCCAATGATTCACATTTTCATGTGAGAAGCCAGAGGACCAATCCCTTTTTTCTCCAATCCTGTACAATACTGCTACGAAGAACAGGTGAAGGAAAAAACAAAACAGGAGGGATACAGGTAGCAGATATAATTACTAATGATGCTACTTAAGTTCTCTTCCTGAGAAGCTTACTTTAGGATAACCAAAATTTTACATTGCTAATTGAAATTTTCCACAATCTTCTCAAAGAACTCCCAAGCTGTTTTTCTACACCTATAGAAAGAAGGAAAAGCACAGCCCTGTTCTATTCTTTTGTGTACCCTCGGCATTAACAGCTATCAAGGAAAAGCTGAAAGAATAAAATCCCCTAAAACCAAAACTTCACTGTCTTACTTCCCCGCGATGCAAAGAGATGCTCTCCAGTATTCACATTCCAGAAACCACCTGTTCCCATTGTCAGTTTAACATCTCCTGGGTGAAAGCAGCATTCTCCAAACATAGCTGACTGCTGATCAGCGACCTGTCAATCCAACAAAAACAATGGGACAAGTTAGCTACTGACTACCAACCTGCAATCTTGGGTTTGAACATATCTCTGTAAACACTCTGGAGTTCTGAATATAAGTAACCACTCAGGAACTGAGCTTTCAGAGAAGATTAAGTTACAATTTCTTAAGTATTTGCAGGCCATTACAACAGTCAGATGTATCACTGGCATCAAATTACAACCGGTTTCACAACATTAAGTGCCTGTAGTACTGCTTGCAACACTGAAAAACATTATGGAAACAAAAGAAGTATTTTCTGCTTTAATATTTAACAAGGATAAACGGGGCATTTACAATCCCAGGGAGCAGAACAGAGTAGCTTGGCCTGAATTCCTTTTTCTCCAAATAGAAAGTTTTGAGTTCTTGCCTTCCTTTTCCCTTGATATCTTTCCTGTACCAAATTATTCCATGCTCCATTTTTCAACAGTGATTATGGTTATTAAATGTATTTACTTATGTTTTTGCATTGGTGAAACAGTAAATTTACAGCTAGGTTTAGTCCACAGTTCTTTAAAATTAGACAAATTTACATTAGCTAGGGGACATTTTTTTCATTTAGCCCAATTCAAGCAGATTTTGCTCCAAATCATCACTTTAAGTTTTCTTATCCAAATTCTAACTACGGAGGAAAGAACATGTTATTTGCCGCTTATTTTTAGTGAAAAATAAAAAAGGAATAAAAGGTATCACAAGTGGATCTGTTAACAAATACTCTTACAGTTGTTCAGTCTTACTGAAGTCAAGCCAGAATGGACTTTTGCATAACTTTATACAGAACAACTGATTTTAAGCCAGACACACACATTACCAGAACTTAGAGTCCTGCATTCAGTACTTAATCATTTGCCCACACAACCTTAGTGGACTTCAGTTTCCAGAAATCCCTTCTTGTTCCTTTCTCCTCCTTCCCCCTAAGGCTGTAGACTGGATTTTTGGAGAAAAATTCAATAATCAATTCTGTTGCAGTTACGTCACCGAGAATCAATAGAGAATACTAATGAAAGAAACAAGTACTAAATCAAAGCCAAATAAATAGAGTATAAACACAGAAAGTTAAGAAAGTATTTTCACTTACCACTGCCATTATTGGAATAGGCACCCCAAATATTTCAGAGTCAGTTGATCCAAAGTCGAAGCTTAAAACAAATCACATTAAAATGACCTTTTTGTTAAAATGAAATCTAGGTACATAGAGCCTGGGTCTGGATCACACATAAAAGGTAATGCTACTGACTTATTTTAAAGAAAATATTAAAATTATCACTTTAAGAAACACAGTAAAAAGTTTTGAACTTCATATAGTTTTAAAATAAGGTATAACTGCATATAAAAATATTTTTGTGAACATGTGTATTATTTGGCCTGTGCAGAATATTTAGTATTTTTTAATTAATCATAATTAATTTAGCAATTAACTTAACAGTTATCATATTCTTTTTATTATGCCTTCACAGTTACCTTGTATCTCTCACTGGTGGAAAAATAGACATTGGAATAGAAAGTAGATTACACAAAGTGGGATTCCAACATTTCTGAAATGAAATGGAAAAAATAAAAACATTAGCAACCGTCTGAGAAGCACAATAAATAGCAACAACATTCTTTGGGAACAGCACATACCGTAAAGGGTTCAAAAATGCCAGTAGAACTGGCATTTGAGTAGTCTGTAGCATACACAGAACCTAGCGTGAAAAGAAAGAGAACAAAGTAAGACATCCAAATATTCTTAGACATCCAAATATTTAAGAGTTTTCTTTAAACATCTCATTGACTCCCATGAAACGTAAATCAAGTGTGTACGAGCAAAATCACAATGAAACAATGAGCACAGAGATTTTACTTGCTGCTCACTATTTTGTGCACACATTAATTATCCTATTTCCTCTCACGAACATGTCTAGAACAGCTAAGAGCACCACACCAACTGCATCACAATCACAATCTGACTCCTCAGGCATTAGTCCTCAGGATAGAAACTTGTAATTATTCCACAATTTTAACAATTCTTTGTTCTTTTGCTTTCAAAGGTACTTTTCTTCAATCAGACAAATTAGCTGTTAGTCCACTTTAAATCTTATACTCTTAGAAGGCTGATTACATTGAATAAATATTTCCCTTCCAGGCAGGCCTGAAGAATAATTTATTCAGAAGTTCTTTTTGTAACAGTAAATACAATTTTTATCTAATATACAAAAGGACATAATCCAAAAAAAGTATCTGAATTCTAGGATATATAAATGACAATAATGAACACAATTTTTTAGATTCCAGTGTGTTTTACTGATATTTAAGAGGAACTGTAATGTTCACCTTTAGTCAATCTATACAGTAACCATGCGTCAACTGTTCCAAAGCAGCAGTTATTTTTTTTAGCAGCTTCTTGAGCCTGGGAAAAAAAATACATGAAAAAAAGAGAAGTATTTACAACTGGTTACCATAAAAGAAGCGTATTTATTTATTTCTGTTATTATTTTCTTCATGATTAATCAGAATGTCCTCAGAAAATAAGTCTCTGATTGTAAACTTTTCTTCTAAAAAGGGTGAATTGGCTATTTAACTAATATCCTACGAGTTCATGCTCCTAACAGAAAGTAAGAACACTTTCTTACAGCTGTTGCTAAGGAAAGAAAAACAATCAATCTTCTACAGTAGGGGCATCACAGCCTTGTGAAAAGAAACTTACAGTCACAACTATAACAGTGGTGAAAGAGTGGTAGATAAAGAAAACAAAGTCCTGCATGGTGAGTATTAGAGCAATGAATGTAGCAACACAAAGCTCAGGGCTCATTAGTGCACTAGATTAATCCAGCACAACTTATTCCACGTGCATTTTCCAATTCACAAAAATGAAAAGTGAATTGTACAGTATGGTATTATTTGTGAAACTGCAAAACACTGGAATAATGCAGAGTGGAAAGGTAAGAGGTCTCATTGAAAATAAATAAAATCATCATGCAAAGCCAGAGGGCAAACAGCTTTAAAACAAAGTAAAATCAATAAGTGTATAAATGTATCAAGTTAAATAAGATGATTTTATTATGTTGCTTATGTATGAAGAAAGCTTTTTACTACTACACGTTTCCAGAATGAGAGGAAAAATTTGTATGGATGGAAATTATTATTTAGGTAGACAGGCCTTGAACATTAACATAGAAAATTCTTTCTGGTTCTTCTGAGAAGAATGAGCAAGACAAAACTGAAGCAGGTACAGCCAATAGTCAGGGAGTCATGGAATGGCCTGGACTGGAAGGGACCTTTAAGAGTTCCAACTCCACAGCCACGAGCAGATACACCATCCACTAAACCAGGTCACTCAAAGCCCCATCCAGCCTGGCCCTGAACACCTCCAAGTCACAAGCCATCATTATGACTTAAGAAACATGTTGCTTCTCCCTTTCCAGCTTACCTCATGTATGTTTTTAAAAACCCATGATAACTTCATAGAAGTTTGATGTGTTGAAAAAGTAAGAAAACTGGGTGCCAAATATCGATCATTCCCAGTCAAGAAATGAAGCACTGTAAAAATAACATGGATTACCTGTTTCAAAAGAAAACAGTTACTTAATTGTTAATCTTGCCCTTTAAAGGTTACCGATCAATTACCTTTAAAGGATGACAACACAGATGAAAGCTGCTGACATGAGATTAGATTCAGAAAGCTAACAGTCCTCTAGAGGATCCCTCCATAGGACTATGTAAGGATCTTCATACCAACAGACAGCCTTCCTGTAACACACGCCACAGGAAAGAGCAGCTGCTCTAAGCAAGGCTGCTTTAGTATCTTCTGCTGGAGCACTGACAGCCACTGCTGTGCACTGCCAACACTGGTCACCTCTGTGAGCACAATGCATGATGTGGCTGATAGCATCACACACTGTTATTCCAGCGGAAGCTCTCTTACAGTTGACAGGCTCAATCATGACTTAATAGATTTACCAAAATTTAATCAAGTTTTCACAAAAGAAGTAACTGCCAAACCCAAGAATTTAATTTCTTACTGTGACTGTGCTGGTTAGTTTGCACTTAGAGGAAATGTAACTTCTGTTTTTGCACTTAGAGCAAATCTTTCTCTTCTAAAGGTATGAAGAACAAGCCACAAACAGCATAAAATGTACCTCCTATAGATAATCTGAGCTAAGGGTACATGAAAAAAATAAGCCAAGAAACCAAAAGCCCAAACCACTTCCAACCCAGACCTACCTACATCCACAATCTATGCTGTAGTGGTGTTAACATGCAATGTTTTAATGTAACAGCCTAAAAAGTAACAAAATGAGCCTTAGGCGTATATGTATCTTTTTCCATAATAATTACTTCAGGCTACCAGTACTAAACTTTTTTCTTGGAACTATCTTCCATGCTAATACTGCTCAGTTAAATGCTTATTGCTCAGTTAAATGACGACCGCATCACATCACCATGTGAACTGGACACTTGCAGTATTCCACATACTGCCCTTACTTTTCATAAAAGTTAAACAGCTCTAGTATATCCAAGCAGTATCTAAATTAGTGCAGTTTTACCTTCAGCAGAAGGGACTTATTCCAGGAATTCACAAGTTCAGCGCTTCTTAAGTCTTGCCAACTTATGAAATTATGAAAGGGTCTCCCTGTCCTCCTGAAAAACAGTATTTGAACATTTAAAGCTAGAGAACACAAATTGCCTAAAACATTCAACATTATTCACCATTTCCAATCAGGATAATAAACACTAGGTCAGTTCCTATAATAACTGCATATCCTCCTGGTGGATTTGAGGAATTACTAAATCAGCACGCAGACATTTGAGTGTCAGGACTTCTCACTAGAATTAAAAATATGTATGTTTTAATCTCTCCCAATGTATAAAGAACAAAAAGGCCATGTACAATCTGTTCTGAACTGCTCTAAGGTGTGGCTGTGTAAACACAAGAGAACATGAGTGACTTGACAATTTTTACTATTGAGTTCAACACTTCTACAGCCTGCTTCCATCCAGTCTATGAACACAAATGAATATAAATTCATTTTAAAGAACACACAACATACATACTTGTGCCATGTAACGAAGGTTGCTCTCTGGGTGGAGATGCCAAGACCAGCGATTTGCCTCATATGAAGTCCTGCAGCTAAAAACCGAAAATAAATGACAATCACAAAAAAAGCATTTATTTGGAGAAGCAAACAACAATATAAATTCTTCAATATAACTATAAAACCTATGGAATCTTTAGGAATATAAATGAGAATTTATTTATGAGAATATACATCTTTACAAATTATTCAACTAAGGGTTTAGAGCAATGAAATGTTAGAGAGCTCTGAGTCAGACAATTGATTCCAAAGCAGATAAACCTATGTATTTTCCAAAAGCAGTTGTGGTATATGGACCCCTTCTACCCTCTGAAAAGCCTGTTGATACTTTATAGGAACAATCCCAGAGACAGGAAGGCAGATTACATATGCCCACATAATCAATTAAAAAGTGTATTTCACATGGATGAATGTGAATGAAAGCACCAATGAAAGTATCTTTACAGACTTAGGGAAAGAATTTCTATAAAGAAACAAAACTAGACTGATCCTGCAGGCCATAAATAGATAAATGTGAATACGCCATAACTTTTTGCATTACTTTGATAATGACATGTCTCACTTTAAATATTTCTTAAGCAACATTTCAAAATTCCTAAGAAAGAATTTGCTTAAACTAGGTACCACTGAATGCAACAAAGTATACTTTAAAGTCAGAAGTACAAAAATGTACATTTGGATATACACCAATTTTGCTGTTAAACCTTACCTTCAAATAACTGTTACAGAATATTTTTTCTAATGTAAGTGCAAATAATTAAATACGTCCATAGCTATTTTCAAAGCAACTCTGGTCAGCTTGCTAATTACCTCCAGCCATACTTACAGAAGCAAAAGTACATTAAGAAAATACACATTAAAAAATTTCCATTTAAATGACAGACTACCCACCCTATCCTAAGCACTGTTACTCTGCAGGGCTCTCAATCCAGCTCCTTGAACAAACCACAAGTTAAGTAGATCTTGCTCATATGTATTCTCATGTTAATTTTCACACGCAAAGTTGCTCATTTGTGTGAGCATGTCTTGCAGACTCTACACCCAGCACCCTCTCAATGACAATTACAGAATGGGTTTCACAGAGAAAGGGCACATCTTGTGCTACCCAACTCTATGTGTGCCTCTGCACCTCCCCTTACACTGCGTCCTTGCGTTCCTGCCAGCAGTGCTATCAATTCCTCAATGAGCTGAAAATTAAACCAGTGCTTTCGCAAGGTAACCTGCTCCACCTGCCTGCACAAGTGCTGCTGATAGCAGGAGGGTACGGGAGGAGGACCTGGGAGTGGGTGGCCTGAGAGCAGCACTGTTTCTTTTTCAGGGAAACATACAGCTTTCAAGCACTTCCACAGCTCACTAAGGACTACTGGCACGTGTTACTCCTTCCCATCTCCACAACCTGCATGGTCCCGCCACTTTCCCTATGTCAGCTATCATGCTCTCCAGACACCCACATAAGTGGAGCTAACTTCCATTACAGACAAAAATAAACCTGAAGACAAACATGGATATTTTTCATTTCAGCTGTCTTTTGGATGGAGTGCCACAGCAAGAGACAGAGTTGGGACCGTGCAGCCAGAAGTTTCCACCTTTACGTAGTACTGAACTACGCTCATCCACTCGTGCATGGAATCACATGTTTAGCTCTGCAAGCCCTGCAAACCCAAGTGTCACTGTGCTCCTTCTGCTTCCAGATAGTCATTCCTGCCTCTGCTACCACACCCCCTCTTGCGTCAGCACAAACATTGGTGAAGCTCTGCTGGCATAAACAACCGGACAGTGATTTGACTCAGGAAGCTGCCCTAGACTAGAAACAGCTCTGCAAAAAGGGGTGGCACTGCTTCTTTTGACAGCACTGTGAGTTATGCTTACACACCCACTTAAAAATGACTTGCCAACAATGTGCGCAGCTTGGCCACAAGGAAATCTCCCCTTTTTAAAACTAGCTGAAAAGTCTTGCTTCCTGACTTGTCCCACAGAATGGAAATGAAGGAAGACAGTAAGGTCTTTGGGGGTTGAGGTGGCATTGATGTTCTTGTGACCAAACGGTTGTGGCTGCTGACAAAACAAACCAAGAGCCCAAAATAATCAGCTTCAGCTTACACCTGGTGATATTTACTTTCTCTGTTCGTTCAGCAGCCTTCTAAAAGAAGGGACAAGCAGTTTTGTCATGAGCTATGTTTGAAGGCAGAGCAACACTGGAGACCAAGAAAGAGGGGCTGAACAGGAGGAACTGAATGAATTGAATAAAAGAGTACAATGTGCACACACAGGCCAAGGCGGGTGGGGCACTGTGGGAAGGCAAGCTGGCATCCAATTGACAGGTTCATAGCATCAGCATGGTACAGGTGATCCAGGATGGATGGCAAAACACTGGAGGTAGATTAATATAAAAGCTGTAACAGATGTAGAGAGTAAGAGCTAGGTGAGAGCAGCATCCAGAAAAGCAGGGGGAAAAACCCATCAGAGGTTTGTCAAAAAAGGGGAATTGTATCCATTTAGTGTGTGAAGTACTAGGAATTTTTAGGCTAAAGTACAAATAGAAAAGAACAGTAATAGGACAGTAAGAACCACTTACAGTGTGAATAGGAAAAGGAGGAATATCAGGTTGCAATCGAGTGAGCCCAGCTCTGCAGCATCCTGCATTCATTCTCACTCACACATACAAAGTGGTGGTAGAACAATGGGGCACTGGAAGGGGAACAAGCCTGCTCTCTGTTCCTGCACAGAGGCATCTGGAGGAACAGACACTGGGGAAGGATGCATATACAAAAAGCTGGAGCAACAAAGTGCTGGCACTGATTTGTAAATCAAGTATTCACATCATTTCTACTTCAATCCTAATCTGGCCCCAGTGAAAGGAAAAAGGTAACTGGAGTGTCCTAATTTGCATAATGATTGAACAGGCCTTAAAACATGCTGTAGACCCATGCCCAGTGATGATTTTCAGTACTAGCTAAAAATAGTTTTATTATTCAAATAACTAACTTCAAAAATTTTGATAAATAAATAATTTCTCAAAGTTTAAGCCCTTACCTTGTACAGCCTCTTTTATTACACCAATAAATTGACTCCATAGCACTTCAGGATCTAATTCAACCCATCCAGGACGAGGATAAAGTGATTCTATCTGTTCAGGAAACACAAATAGCATTATTATGATCCCTAGAAACCAGTAAATACATTTGGGTTCGGGTCTGGGTTTTGTTATGTTCTTCATTCTGTGAATCTCCTGTAAGAGTAGAAACAACAGTGTAATTTCTAAAACATTGTTCAACATGGGTGTGTGATCTCTAGAAGACCTCCTCTGTTCAGGTGGAATAAAGAAGCTGAGACCCCTTGAAATAAAGAAGTCCAAACCTCTTGGAATTAAAGAACCTGTAAAACCACTTCCAGAGCTGCAAACAGGAAAGCAGGTATCTCAGAAAGCTTTTTCTGCTGCACTGCTTAATTCAGACGCCGATGTCTCTGAGCTTCTCAGTGGCAGCACAGCAGGCCAGGGATCACCTGTCAGACGAGCTTCCAGCATCAGGGAGCGTCAGCTCCACCAAAATCAGCCCCTTCCATCTCTGAAATCCATCAGATTTCTCACACTCTTCCTTGTTGCAAGCTTTTCATTGCAACAGGCAACTGTAAAAAAAGTTAATTCTGGATATTGTCTTGATCCTAAAATCACAAGCCGTACGAACCAAAAGCAGCCTGAAATTCATGTTCTGAAGTTGACTGACACTTTCACATGGCGCTATTACATGATGGGACGCGCGTAAACATAAGTCCTACCCAAATCTCAGCTATGCCCTACTAACAAAAGTGGTTTTGTTCAGACAGAGATTAGTCGATAAGCGACGAAGGTAAGGTAACCGGGAAAGGTGGCAGGGGGAGAGCGCCGAGGTAACGGGGTGAGTACTGCGGCGGTCCCGTGGGGATCGGGGGCTGCGGGTTTCCGTTCACCCCTCTGGAGGCGGAGCCGCTCCTGTCCGCCCTGGCTCAGGGGATGCCCGCGCTCCGGGACCAGCCGAGCTGGGTGAGAGTCTGCGAAAACCGAGCCCCGATGGGAAACCACCCGCAGCCTCTCGGTGGCCCGCAGGTCGGAACCGCTCGGGGCAGAGCGAGCACGTTCGGCCCCGCCCGGCTCCCGAGACAGGTGCTGCCCCCGGCTGCTCTCGCCGCTCGGCCCGGCTCCGCGCCCTGCAACCCACCCACACTCACCTTCCTGTAACTGGAACCCTTGACGGCGGCCGCCCGGTCGTAGACGTGGCACTTCACCACCGTGCTGCCCACGTCCACCCCCAGCACGTACTGCGCCGGGGCGGCCCCGCTGTCGGGCTGCCCGCACAGCATCGCCGGGCCCGNGGGCGGCCGGGCAGGCCGCGGCCTGGGAGCAGCGCGGGCGGTGCGGCCCCGCCCGCCGCGCCCTCACCGGGAAGGGGGGCCGGGCCCTCGGCCCCGGGACCCCACGGACACAGCAAGAACACGAAAGCAAAGCCTCGCGTTTCGTCTGTGCAGTGTCTACATAAATCTACCACATGCACATAAAAAAAGGCTTTTAGATAAACACCAAATGTTAAGGGCTTTTCTAAAACGCTGAATTCAGCGAGCGCCGCTGGGAGAGATGCCCACGGTGCGATGCTGACCCCCCGTGATCAGAGTGCCTGACCCCAACTTCTCCTTACAGAAAACGAGGTATGTTTTCTCCTGGGATTTGTCACTGAAGGCACTGAGTATCAATGAACAAATTACACATAGTTACACAAAGTCATAAGCTGCAGCAATTCACTGCCATCAGTTTGCTTTACAGAGGGAACGGCATCTAACATTACTGCTGAAACAGAGTTAGTGACAGAAACGTTCCCGTACTGCCCTTAGATGGGGTAGTAATTTTTAAACAGAAACAACTAAAAATATTAACAATAAACAAATAAAATTCAGAATGCTCAACTCCAAACTAGTACCAGTAGAATTTAGTTTTAACCCAAATGTAATCAGAAGAGTTAGTCAATTAGTTTTAACTAATTTAATTAGAGCAGGAAAAGCAAAAGCAAAAAAAACCACATTGAAAATATTTCCCCCATGCACTTCTGGTTTGGCCTCTCAGAAAAAAACTGCACTATGAACAGTATTATGTGAGATAAGTCTGGCATGACTGGATCTTTAAACCAGGAATACTACCGACAGTGAAAGCCACATTAAGAAGAGGCTTCTCACCTCACATGGGCAGTTGCAGAGGTCACTGGGGCAAAGGTACGGATCACTGGGACATGAAGGCACATGAAAGAGAAAGCCAAGAAACAATTGCTTTACCTCTCCTCCGTAGGGAACAACATAATACAAAGTCACAATCTCTTCCACTTTTTATTCTGTTTGACTATCTCTTGACATACAGCTAATAGATGTATGTCAGAGAGGTGCTAAGTACTTCAGTATCTGATGAAGAATACTTTCCTTCAAACTAATTTATCATAATAATATTTAGCAAAATAATAATAATTACTTAAAACTTCTGATGAAAGTTCTCTCAATAAGATTCAACATGTAACTGGTAAAAAAGGCTAAAACCTCTCCAAACATTCAAAAATTAAGAAGCCTTAAGAAAAAAAGCATCTAGATAGCCTTTGTGTTTTTACAGTATCAATACAAGCAGGGCCTGCCTCACCGCAAGATTAAGCAAAACTTCAGAAAGAAAATGGAAACAGGTTACTTTTTTCTTTCACAAGCTCCTAATGTAACCAAGACATACCCTTTTGATTGCATGGAAGTGGTCATGAAAAGTCGATTTCTTCTTGCAGATCTTAAATTCTGTTTAATATATTAACAGAGAACTTACATGTGTGGAAAAAGATAACCTGATTCAACTTGCAAAGTGTCAATGCATACATAATCTTAGTCATAGAGACCACATATTAAAATTGCTTAATTTATGAGAGGCTTATGAAATACAAATTTTTATTATAGTTCTGTTTGTAATGTCATAAAAGTAATGCAATAAAAGACACAATGTGCTTTGATATGTGCAGAGCGTGTCCATACATGACTTATCTGTCATTAGTTTATATTGGTCTGTCATAAATAATCTCATTCCCACACAGGCACTCTTTGCCTGTCCAAAACCTCTGTCACCCTCAGAGAAAAATCTTATTGTCAATAAGCCCTAAGTTCATCTTAGCACAGGCAAGAAACATTCAATTTGAAGTGAAAATGTATGGACACTTTCCTCCTGAGGTAACAAGCCTGCACAACCCATACCATCACCCTGAGTCCTCCAGTTTGGGTGAGAGCTTGTGGCTGCCATGTCACTGCTCAGAGAGGGAGCTGGCACACCCGGGGTCACATACCAAGTACCTCAGCAGCCGTGTCCTGTACTTCTGCATCTTCCCTGCTGAAATCCTCAGTTTCTTTGCTCTCTGGAAAGTGTGGCTGGTCTTACTTTTTACTGGGTTATCAAACCAAATGAAGGAGTGGAGGCACTCCAGGGACCTGTACAATGCTGTAGCAAAGGAAAGAGTTATTAAGTAAAACCAATCAAATGGCAGAACATTAGGGTCAAGAAGATCCTACACTGCTAGCAGGGACAGCAAAACTCCTACCATGATTTATGTGGAATATAATTGAATATTTATAAGCAACGTCATCACACTCAGCATGCTTCAGTCAGCAACAAATAGACTTTATAGGATGATGCCAAGAAAGAGACCTTGAGAGATGGAACGGCTACCCAGCAGACCTAAAATTCCCAGAAAGAAAACATGATCTTTATACTGTCTTGATATTTTCTAGGACCAGATTATTAAATAAAATTTCCAAATTAACTGTATTTTTAATAGTTAACTTGCCTTTTTTTCCTAAAATAAAGTATTCTCAGGTGCATTTTTATTGTGTGACTGATACATGGAAGCATCTTCATTCACCCAAGGCTTCCAGTATAAATCAGTCTTGCCACTGGCACTGCTAACAGGATTCCAGACACTGAAATCTTGTAGAGCAAGACCCAGAATTTGTAATGCATGGGGGTTTTATCTTCTCTTCCTTAGCTGTTTTTTAGGTCAAGGTGCATCTATCTTCCTACTGCCTCCTCAAACTGTGAGTTACCATTTTACTCACTTACTTAGCTCTACCTCTTTAACAAGTTTTAACATTATGAAAGCATTGACCTGGGGCCCTTCATCAGTTTGCACATAAACAAGAAACAGCCTACTAATTTCTCTTGCTCCATTGGCTGGTGCAGCCCACATCCATCATTTAAGACTCACCAGAAAACTTAACAGATGGACCAAAATGAAAATTATGATCTTTACACAAATGTTGCTGCAATAATTTACCATATGACCCTTTCTCATCAGTTCCTCGTGTACTCCTGCCAGAAGTTACCACTCTCCTTGAAATCAACAGACAGAACCACATGCAATGACATCACTTGCTGAATCATGTTAGATTTGTGGGTAATTTGAGCTTTAGGCAGCCATGGGATGTTTCTTAAGAGGTTCCATTCTTGCTAAATCATCCCACCCTCACACTACAAACTGTACCAACTCAGCTGTTCTTGGGGCTCCATGATGAACTACTATGAAAAATAACACAGGGGAGAGTGCCAATCAGATTAATTCCTTTGATGAGGTTCATAATGTGGCAACACAGTTTGGCATGACCCAGAGGGAGCAAGTATTAAGAGACTGGTTAATCCAGGATTATCACTAGAGAATTGCACATCAAATCTGTGCCCACACGCATGAGGTTTTGCACTGTGTCTTCCTTTCTGCCAGCTCTGCAACACAAGTAAACTTTGACAGGAAATGAGGTGGACTTTAGGACAATCAAGTTGTAAGCCAAGGATTTATCTACCAAAGCAAGTGAAGTGAAAACTGGTGTACTTACTCCATCAATGTTTCATTATTTGCCCATTATTTTTACTCAGTCTAAGGAATATCTGCATTTGAAGAGCAATGTGTATTAAAATATAGTGTCTGGATGTCTCTCAAGGAATTATTGTGTGGACTGAAAAAGACATACCTATAAATAATTTTAAGAAAATGACTGACTGAGCTCCTGTATACATATATGTGTGTGTACATATATATGATGGTCATGTGTAACTAGAAAATTCAGGGCTGAATAGCTCTTTAAAAGAAGAAGTATTTCAAGTCTAGACATTAACGGAAAAAAATATTAAAAAGACAGAAAAATGGCCATCAATGAGGCTTAACTAGAACAACAGAATGGATATACTAGAAGCTAAAGGGATGAAAAAGCACTTAAGAACTATTGTTTCAGTAAGATCTAGCCATTAAAAATAACTGTAATTACACAAAATACAGGATTAAGTGAGATTATCAACTTTCATAAAGCAATGCCACTACACTGTTTTATTGACCAAGTTTTACCAGAAAAAAGAACTTTTAATGAAAAATGCTTTTTCTGTCCTTTCAAATAATAGGAATCAGGTTACTACAGGTACTTGTGATGGCATTGTGACCATTCCTTTGATTTGTATTATATTCCAATAAAATAGGAGATCTGTAAATTACAGAAAAAAACATCCACTCAAAAATTGACAGCAATAAGGAACTGTTGTTGGAACCATGGATACTTTTAATAAAGAACAGCCACTTACCTCATGATATCAGACTCTTCAAAACATTTATCAGTTACAGTCTCAATATTCAAGGGTCCTGATGCACCTGAATTTGAATTCTTTTGGCCAAGAGTGTGTATTCAGACTGCCCTTATGCCCTTGATGTCACTGTGTCCCCTTTCCAGATACAGAAAGAGAAGAACATAACTGTCTCTCAGTAGTAAGGAAGGCTGATTATGGAATAAATAAGGAGATCATATTGCACATAGAATTAAAAAACATCCTTACTGTAAGTAACAATTACTTCTTTGAGATTCCTCACCCTCAGGGGTCATCTATATAGTAGTTCAGATCAACTCAATTAAATTGAACAGAAGTCCTGTAATTTTTGAATGGGAGCATCCATGCAAGATTTACTCTGCAATAACTGATAATATTTTCAAGTTATCCCTTCGTTTTCATTTTCCCTTCCCTTCCCCTGAATTTTCTTTAGTGCTATATATTGAGATGGCAGAACTCACCATGCAGGGTAACAGCAGTTAAGAGTTCATTGACTAATCATTTGAAGACAGTTTATGAAATGCAAGATTTTATCTTGGTGTCTTTAAGTTGAGTAATATGACCTGAGTGTTTACACCAACCAGACTTGTTCTATACAGAAAAACCAAGTTGCATACACATTTACACTAAGCTGCAGCACCTGGTCAGGCTAAGAGTGTACTCCAATCTTTATGCTGGTTGCTTTAAACAAGGTAATTCACACTAGAATGTGTAAGAAAGATATTAACATTCTGCTTCTCAGCCACCAGCTGGTTGTCCACCTTGTTAACAATCCCTAGGACTAAGCTTACTGGAAAATAATCTTAATGACTT
>VWZV01009598.1:323-10387 GCA_013397155.1 Irena cyanogastra | reverse complement strand
GTTTTTTAAAATCTAATTGGTGACAAGGCCAAAAATTTTTTGGAAGATCAGTATCATATTAAATGCTTTTAATTGCAAGGTGACCAACAGCCTTTTGAAAAAAACTTTGTATTTTGATCACAGTTACAGTTGAAAGCCATCAAGAAACAGTCAGGAAGGCAGGTCCTTCTTCTGAGAATCACAGAAACTGAGTTTCACAAGATTTGATCATATCGTAAACTTCTGGGTTGGAGCATACACAAGTTCTCATGTAGTATTTGGAAATAAAACAGTGAAAATAGGTAATGTTTCTTGTTTCAATATTTAATCCAAGCAGACACAGACAGTTTATAAAATTACTCTATTGCATTAGAGTTCTATATAGCATTTAAGTTTTATGAATGTTTTTCCTTCAGTGTAGCATATATTCATATTCCAAAATATCTTTGCACAGTCTTTGTGCAACTACATGCTAAAAATCTTCAAATGCACACTTAACACTAAACAGCACAAAAAATACATTCTGTATCCATTCATATGCAAATTTAAAACATTTCACTTGGCAGATAAACAATGAAAAGTTATTTTAAAAAAATCAGAAACTACAAAAATGCGCACATAAAAGTCTTCCCTTTTGGATTTTTAGTAAAATACTGCTCTGTATAAGATCTAATGAAAAACTCCAGTGCTTAGAAAATACTTTATATCTATGAGGAAAAAGAAATGCTAAAATTTATATCTGTATGAGCTAAACATAATGACCTTGTTAAAATATAAAAATGAAATCAAAGGGGACATGGCAAAGATCAATGAAGATGTCACATCTACCAGGACATGTAAAACTGTAATTAACTGGGCACCAGGCAGTCACTTCCATAGAATGGAAAAAATAAAAATGAGGGACTAATACAATATGCAGCAGTTACAGAATAAAGGGTTTAACCACCTAAATATACTACATATAGCAATTCCACTTGAAGTGGGAGCAGATATCTTAATCTGAAGTAGAATAATTAGTAAAAATTGCTGTGTTCACTGGTACATAAGAGTATAGCATCCTCCATAACCTTGTTTCTCAAAAATCTGAATAAATTGGCTGTACAGACACATCAAAATTCTGTGATGTGAGAGTCTAACATAGCCTCATCTGTCATGGAAATTTTCCAATAGGGATTTTCTCTTATGTTCCGATAATTCAGATAGATAGAGTGGACTAATTAAATGTCACATAACCACTTCCAAAATACTGGCATGGCAGCATCATATCAGTCTCATGCTGCTAACGAGAAAAAAAACCCTAAAAAATACAACTTTCCCTTCACAGAATATGGCTTTGAACCTCTTGAGACTAGATGATTATAAAGAGAACAACAAAATCAATGTGATTTAAGACTATATGTAGACCATTCGTAAAATAAAATAAAATTTCTTCATCTTGTTTTTACCTCTGTGATCTTTTTATAGGGCTTGCTGCTATTCTACAAATACTGCTGAGCCAACAACTGGTTTAGAGAAATGAAAATTAAAAAACACTATAACACAGTAATAATGTGAAACTTCATACTACACCAAGAAATGGAGGCAAAGGAACAAATGAAAGAAAGTCTACGGACTTGCAGACCCAGAATGAAACTTGTTCAGAAGCAACAAAATGAATCACTAAAGTTTTCTTTATTTCTGGTACCTGGGCCTTACAGGAAAAATACTTCTTTTTCTAGAACAGATAAAAAATGAAATTAATCAATGCCAGTAAGCAGCACCAACAGAGGTTTCAATTATTTTCTTAAACTGAAGAATTTATATTAATGTCCATAAGAATGGTACCTGTGGGTTAACAACAGTACAAGGACCTTTGAGCCTTCTTTTTTTTCCTATATGAACAAAGAATCCCATAGTTCTGTCCAAAAATTCAAGTCAGCTTTTTGTCTGAGTATTCTTACAGAACCAGTAGCAACACTTCCTGATAATTTTGTAACACAGAAGTTCTCTTACAAAACTAAAAAAATAAATATTAAAAGTCACTAGTAATAAAAAATAACCTACTATAGAGAAGGTTTCAGGGCACAAACTGCTAGAGGAAGAAATGGATCCTAAGTAAACATAACTGACAGCCATCCAGCAAAATGAGGCATCTTTAAACTCTGGCCATTTTTATAGTTTAGAAAAAAAAAAAAAATCAGGCTATCACAAGCATTTAGGAGGCTATGCACATCTGTATCAGACAACTTTGTTATTTTATCATCAGAAAACAATTAAATTGGTAGATTAAAAAAAGTTAAATATACTTTACCAAGGGGGTCTCTATTTCGCAAATATAATTTTTTTATTCAATACATCCTATAAATTAATGTCCTGGAACAAATTGTGCAAGAGCAACCAGTTTTTGCCACTCCAATACCAGACACACAATAATACCTATGTTCTGAAAGCTGTAAAGCTGTTGCCCCCTAGTACAAAACCCAGCAGTTTGTACTTAGAGTGCATTTGGCAGTTTCTTTGTAGTCAGCTTTTAGTTACACTGATTCAACTCAGAAGGACCTGGAGCTCCAATATAAAAGCTGCATTTAAATAATTTTTACTTTCTGTCTTATTACACTATTTAAAATCAAGCTAGAGTACAAAATGTCATGCTAAAATACTGTTAGATGCCCAACTTATTACTGTTCCACATCCTTCCCAAAAAGCACATCCAACCTGAGTTAAGGTTGTCACTGTTATTGCTGCTTACTCGATATTGTCTGTAAGCCACTGTTTAGAAACCTAGGCACAAGGGATGGCATGGCAACCCTAACTCAGTATTTTCTGGCTTTTGCTAATTTAAGTGAAAATAAAATAAAGTTTTAACATTATTTTTATGGTTTTAATGACAACCTGAAAATGATAGCAAATAAAATTTATTTCCTTCTATATTATACTTAAAGTGGCTGGTCTTTTTAATAGAGCTTTCTGATTTTTTTAAATGATAGAACATAACAGTGGGGAAAGAGTTAAAGATAAAATACACCTAGCTACCAGATTTATTCTGAAGATTTTGGTGCGCCAAAATTGACAGCCAGTTTTCTTGGCTTTCGCTTGCTGGAAGTGTTTGGTGTTGATTTGTTATGAGGAACACTTGGAGTAGCCACATTGTCTTGAAATGAAACAGTGGATTGAGCAGCTTGAGGAGATTTTAAAGGAGCTGAAGAACTATCTTGCTGAATGTGGTCAGAAGACATTGGCTGTTCATTCTTTAGTGGTGCAGCTTGAGGGGAACTCTGAAACTCCTTGAGTTCAAAGTTTTTCTTGCTAGCAGCCCTTTTTTTAGTTACCTTTAAATTAAATAAATATTATTTAACAGAATGCATTCTCAAAAAACTGCAAATATTCCACTTTCAGAAAACATGCATACATATCTTAACAACAATTTTCCAATATTAAATACAACTTCACAATGGGGGTGTTGTTGTATTCATCTTGTAGTCACACTTTTTTTACAAAAATACAATATTAAGACAAACCTGTTGCTCTTACCTGCAGAGGTATAAACTGGTTGTGAGAACCAACTGGTATAGTTCCTGCAAGAGACACATTTCCTGGATAGGAGCCAGGATAATAATGCTTAGGCACTGGAGTACCCCAGGACACTGGACCAAACATGTGAGATGATGGAGGCATCATATTAGCTATGAAAATAAGAAACTTTTAGCTCTCTTTCCTCAAAAAAAAAAAAAAAGTTACCAACTCCCCAAGAGCTCAGGACTACCCCAAATACACCTGTGTGCATGTTGTTTATCTTTCCAGCAAAGCCTCATATGCTTCATATTTACTTCAAAATAGCTATGTATTTGTTTATTATCAAAAGCCCCAAACAAACAGAACTACACCTAGATGACAACACAATTAAGAGCACTAAAGTCATGGTATCTGCATTCCAGAGTGCACATAATGTGGGATCTCCACATTCTCAGCTGAGCCAACTGTATTAACAGAAAGCTGCAAGTTTAGGCCATTATTTTGGAACACAGCAACAGCAGAGAAACCCCACAGAAGAGATACAGCAGCTGCTGTATGAGTTTCTAGGATGCTACAATGGTGCTGACTCATTAATTCCTAGCTGTGAATGGGAACTTCAGTAGAATACAAAACAACTGGGAGCCAGGTACAAAACAACAGCACCAAGATTTTCAGCAATTTTTGTGGGGTTACTTACCATGCTCATGTCTGGCAGGGTACAAGAGGATTGTGATGTAGTGCTTCAGTGAAAGTTGGTTATAGACAAGTAAAAACAATATTGCATGGAGAAACATTAACTATATGGGACAAGGGGAGAATCCATGTAAAAAAAATCAAGGAGGCTATTTCTTAAAATTTCTAGACTGGGACTATCTGCTTTCAAATAATTACTGTTGTTTTGAAGGAAAAAAAATGGAAAAAGCACACAAGACTGAATAGATCAAAACATTCTTGAGGAAAATAAATCATTAATGGAGGTGATTCTTCATACTGAATTAATCTACACATTGATGCAAAGAGGATCAGGAACTGTTTTCAAAACTGTCCAGACATACAAGTACACACATGCAGACCAAAAATGGGCCTTTCTGGAAAGCATCCATTTTTATATAAAGAACCACCACAATTAGAGGATATTGTGATATTATTTGAAATGTGTACTAGTCAAACACCTACCAGGGGGCTGTGCAAATACTGAAGGAATTGATCCAGGCGGTACAGGAACTCCTATTGGTTGGTAATTTGGAAACACTGCTGGAGGTGGAGGTGAAGCAAAGTTTACTCCTATAGAACCCTATGAAGAAGGAAACAGAGGTTTACCAACAGATGTAGTGCACAGAGACAAAGATTTGAAGAGATTTTTTTACATCCTCACCAAGCGCTGTAAAGCAAAAAGCGCAGCTTTTTCCTTTGCTTCAGCTTCGGAATGACACTGCGGTCCATGAACCAATAAACCATTTGACAGCTTTATGTGGCAAACTGTCATGGTCTAGAAAAAAGAAAGAAGATTTTTGAGGGAATTTGTATTGCTAACAAACTGTGAGACAGAAACAGAGATTTGTTTGTTTTAAAAAAAGGCAACAAAGGGAGCTAATGTTTATTTTCAGATAGATTTCAGTGGTCAGTCCAAATATTTAATATAGAACAGTTGATAGGAAGTTGAGAACTTGTACTTTTGCAGATAAAACATTTTACCTGTGGTGTTTTTAGGAAAGAGAAATCTGGCTGCGACATTCCAAGAAGAGAACAAACACGAGAAAGCTCAGAAACAGTAGACAGCGCAGGCTGTGGACAAGTGAAAGGGTGACCCCCAGTTTCTATCACTGGTGTGTTCTGGGGGCCTCCAGGGCTATGCTTGTTCATATAAGCAGCTGACAAAAGGGGAAAAAAAAGCTGTATCACAATTATTTCCTTCACTAAAAGGATGACAACTTGTTTATTAGCAAAAAAACCCAAAAAAACAACAAAACAGTGCTTATTTTATTTTTTCCTGGTATTTTCATATTGCTTAACAAAAACCAAGAGACTATAGCTGAAGAGAGTTTTAGCTCCAAATACAGAAGAACTAAAAAAGATGGAAATTTTATTACTATATTTTGATAAACAGTACCCTGCTGTAACTACAAGGTGAAGCTCTGAATTATGAGCTGATAGTTAAACACACCTATTTTTTTTGTTGGTCTGTATTGCACAGCAGCTCCATGACAATCATGTTTACTAGAGGGAGCAGGAACATCATTAACTTGTGATTTCACTTCATTCCTTGTTTGCGCATCCGAGCCATCTATCTTCAAAATCTCTTTGAGCATCTGTGTTCCTTTCTTTAAAAATAAAATAAACCACTCAGGAACATGCTGGCATTCAGACAACATGACCTTCTTAACATTGATTCTCATAACTGGTAACAGAATCTGACTTTTTATTTTCCAATCAGTTATATTTTATCAAAGCAAAGGTAACAGCATCTTAGCATAAACAAAGGTGTTCACTAATTTTCTATGATAATAGCTAATTAAAAAATCATTAATACATTTTAAAAATCAGTATGAGGTTTCATGGAGATTCTTTAAATAGAAGCATTGATGCTTAGATAGCAGATGCTAAACTGCAATGTAACAATTTCTGCAGTATACAGACCATTGCAAATGACTGCGGTGACAGATGTTCCTCATTTGTAGCTCTTGCTTCCTTAGAATAAGGCTGCTTTTCATTCTCTTTGGAAATTTTCAAAGAAGCTAGAAGCCTTTCCAGTTCATTGTCCTTCTTAAATTAAAGAAGAAAAAAGGTACATCAACTAAGTGTATTTACAAGCAGATGCAAGAGGAAGGGTATATGAATTTGAGGTTCATTTTATTCTCATTCAGATTTTTCCTCTCTTAGCTTGGACAGGTCACAGTCACAACTGTTCAGAGTGTGAACAGATATCCACAGACTTCATCAAGTTCTGCACATTAAAACTGATATAATTGATTTAAAGAACTATCAAAGTTACACAGGTTTGTTGTATTTTTTAAACATGAATTTGCACACAAGTAACCAGGAACAATTGGAACAAAATGCACTGGAAACTGAAGTTACTCAAAAATCACAAGACAGTCAGCTCCTTAGATCCTACCTGTCCACCTGTGCAGGGACTTTCAACTGCAGCCTTCTGAATTAAAGGCATGTTGGGACTTCCATTCCTCTTCAAAAGTTTGACATTGTACTTATTCACACCTGCGAAATTCTGAAATAAATAGCAGCAATTGTTATTGAACACTCTATTACTCATCATAAAAAATCATATTAGAAATGCATCTGCAAAGAGCTTTCACAAGCTAATATACTTAGAGAATTTCAGCTTATTGAACACCTAGCATTTGTGTTTTCCTATTACAGCATAGCTTTTAGAATATTAGAAGAACAGGAAAGTTGTTTGGTATTATCATACATTTTATGCACTTTCTCTCATATTCTGTCTATAAACCTCTAATGAAAACAAAATCTCCAAAATAAATTTGCTGACTAAAAGAATCAACTAAGATTCCAGTTAAAGACAAATCTGTAAAATGATAAATCACATCAGAGTAAAATGGAAAGAAAAAAATAGATTTACTCAGTACAGATAAAATTACCTGTTGGTTTGACATTTTATTATGTGGTTGACTTTCACCTCTTGTAGTTTTGGAATCTTCTTTAACTACAAAAGAATGCATTCTTTTGAAATGCTCTTAAAAACTGTAACAGTCAAGACTTGAAACAATTAGTAACTCCATACAAATACACGGAGTTGCATTAATTTGTATGGTTTTATCAAACGTTTAATTCTTACTTCATAGGTCATTTGGTGTATGCTTTTCTTCTAGGATAAAGTAAAATGAAGTATATCTAATAATATATCTAATTTTCTATTCTATGAATATGGTCACAAGCAGATTTTCAAAGACATGCATGGTTTTTTGTTTGGTTTCTATACTAGACAGGTGGCAAGTCAACAGAACATAGAACAATTTGCCTAAAATTGTTCTATGTTCTGTACTAGCATTAAGTGTGGAACAATCTAATATGCACAGCAGGGACATTATTTGACAATAACAAGTGCAATGTAGTGTTTATAAAACTATAATAAATTATTTCCTGTCAATAAATACAAAAAAACCAAAAAGCTCATCACACATTTCAATTAAGGTCAGATAAAGCATGTAGTTCCCCTAAACAAAGTTTCTAATTATAGTACTTACATTTTTTATAAGGCTCCTGTTTTCTTTGCTGACATTTAAAGCTGCCGTCATTGAAGCCTGGCTTATAAAACTGATGGCCAGTTCCCAGCTTGATTTCCTGAGGTAGAACTGCACCCTAGGGTTTCAAACATCAAAGCTTAACCAGAAAACTGGGTATCTATTATTTACATAGCAGTGCCCTATGATTACCCCTTTCCAGAGCCATGCATACTCCATGTAACACCACTTTCATCCAGAGGATTTATTTGTAACATGAAGTTTTCTGATACAATGAACTGATGTATGAAATTAAGTACCTTCATATTCTGAATGCAGAGATCTGTTTCAAGTTTCTATACAAACCTTCTCATGCATGTTTTGTTGAATGTGATGAGACTTTCCAGAACTCTGCAATGACTGCCATATGCTGCAGAATTCATCATCTTGCTTATTCTGTGCCTGACAAAATAAAAAAAAAAAAAAAAAAAAAAGACCCCAAACCAAACAAACTCAGCAGCAAAAAATTCAACTTTTGAACAGCTAAGTATATACGTATATATACTAAGTATATAAGTATATATAAGTTCTGGAAATTGTAAGATTCAAGTTTAACAGTCCTTAGATGACAGACATTTTCATACCAACACTAGTACAAGTTGCAGGTAATTAATTACAAAACAAGCTGTGGTAGTGGATTGCAGTTACAATTTTTACCAAGAATCACTACTAAAGTGAAATGAGCTTAGTTTGATGATTATGTATAATGGAACTTAGATAACAGTTCAGAATGGTTTCAAAAGCATGCTTCCCTACTAGAAGTATTCTTAGATTTTATTATTAATGATTTATTTTGTAAGGCCTTGTCAGCAAGGTTCAATTAGTTCATTACATTACAGTTATGTTACAGCAGAACTGAAGCCCAGCTATGCAAAAAAAACACTGAAAAATCTAATATTTAAACAAGGGTAACACAGGCTATTATACTCATTCAAGAACTGAGAGCAATTCTGCTCCAGTCTGTAGCTGAACTAAAACATCTGATGTACTAAAACAAAGTGATTTATTAATCATGAGAAAATGACACCCACCCTGAACAGAGGGCCAAAACAGAGACATTTGGGTTCGATACTAAATGAATCCGAACACTCACTTTATTTTTCTGATTGCCACTCAGAAATGATCCTTTCTGGGGTGAGTTAGAGTTGCCCTGATTTTCAGCCCTGAGATTGTAATGCTGTCTTCCATTCAGTTGCTAAGTCATTGAGAGAGATAAAAAAAAATCAGAAGTGTTTCATTGTCTTACATTTTCTTTTGGAAAGTACTTTTTCTTGTATAGACTTGAAAACATGAGAACTGTTTTCAAACACTTATAGCAACATGAAGTTACTAATTAAGGTAAGTTTCTTTAAAGAAGTCTCTTGTTAAAAAAATAGTGTCATTAAACCACCAAGAAACTCAATTCACTTGTAATTTTTCCTCCTTTATTGCAGTTTCAAAGTAAATTACAACCAAGAAGCAAAACTGATAGGGAAATTATGTCTTCCCTTTCTATGCATGGACAAACAGCCTATAAGGAAGCATTTAATTGTATCAAAGCTTTAAGGAAATAATTGCATCTCTGTCCAAATACACTATTTGTTGACAAGAAATATGGTTTCAATGCTCTGAACTAAGTATCTGTCTCTCAGAAAAGCAACCAGCTACTCAGAGCAAAACCACTGTCAATAAGGAAATTTTAGTCCCTTTCATTATGAGATTAATTCATTTTTCCAGTGTAAGAATTATTCTACTTCTAATATATCGACATAAAAACTAAATTTTGTTTGGACCAATGAAGATAAACATGTTGCTATTTCAGATTTTAGGGAAAATACTTTTTGTACAAATGCGAGAAAAGTCTTACTTGAGTAGGAACAAAAAGGGAGCGAGGAGAATGGTTGAGGCCTCCCAGATGCACTTTTTGTGAGGATACAGATGACAGATCAGATGCATATGAGTTGTAGTTATTCACTGCTGGCTGAGGTTTAACTATGGCCATCAGCTTTTGATTTCCCATTTCTGACCGACTACCATGAGACAGGTTAATTAAGGCACTTGAGGGCAGGCGATAACCTCTGGCAGGTGAGCACCTTGAGAAAAGTGAATTCCATAAGTTGTTTCATGCAGTTTCATTGTTGCCAAAAGACAATGACTCAAGTTTGAACAACAGAGGCTGAAAACTATGCAATACTGAAATCTAGTAGCATTGCAGACAACCTGAAACCCATGTCTCCCCTTTGCCCTCTGGCTGTCAGACAGTAATTAGCACTACTCTCAGTTTATATTGTACCTTTCAATGCCGAGCTTAAAGAAATTTTTAAGATGAGTGAATTGTTATAGCACAGTTCTGTAGTA